>JACJUY010002625.1:137786-150008 GCA_014220935.1 Platorchestia sp. MABIK | reverse complement strand
AGACTGTCCGATCTTAACACTCCCGTTCCATCAAACTCTCCAGACATCAAGACTATACGGTCATCAAGAATGTCCGATCTTAACACTCCCGTTCCATCAAACCCTCCAGACATCAAGACTGTACGGTCATCAAGACTGTCCGATCTTAACACTCCCGTTCCATCAAACCCTCCAGACATCAAGACTGTACGGTCACCAAGACTGTCCGATCTTAACACTCCCGTTCCATCAAACTCTCCAGACATCAAGACTATACGGTCACCAAAACTGTCCGATCTTAACACTCCCGTTCCATCAAACTCTCCAGACATCAAGACTATACGGTCATCAAGACTGTCCGATCTTAACACTCCCGTTCCATCAAACCCTCCAGACATCAAGACTGTATGGTCACCAAGACTGTCCGATCTTAACACTCCCGTTCCATCAAACTCTCCAGACATCAAGACTATTCGGTCATCAAGACTGTCCGATCTTAACACTCCCGTTCCATCAAACTATTCGGACATCAAGCCATCAAAACAACACGGTCATCAGGTCTTGTAGAATCTTTACACTTCTCTTCCTTCAAACCCTCGAGACATCACGACTCGTGGGCGATCAAGACGCCAGCTGTCGAACGCGACATTGCGATCACAGCAGCGCCTGGCGGTCTCTGATGAACTTTTCTCGTTCCTTCGCTCATCTTGGCAGGAGGTCTTGACTTGGCTCAATTAGCAGGCGTTTGTCTATATCGCCTCCTCGAACCCACGGTCACCGCTTCGTTTGAAGCTGTCACACTTTTTTCTCATCTAAAATGCCTGAGTTGACAAGGGATTTTTCGTGTGAATGCTTTCGAGAAACAGAGACAAACGAGTTTCAGGAAGATATGGTTGAATTAGTTTTGACACACGGTCACGCACTCGAGTAAAGGAACGCGTTCTGGAATAATATGTGTTGGAGCGTCATGCACTACATGACCTGCGATAGAGTTTTTTGGATCTCTTGCAGCAGGACAAGAGAAGACGATTCATTGTCTCGATTCTAATAAACAGAAGCTTGAGTGGCAACCTGACGTTTTGAGCAGATGTGCGTATTTTAGGAATAGTTTCTCGACGCAAATAAGCCGCTTGCCCTTGATCAATGGGGACATCTTTGAAAAGAAGTCTTGCTCTCGATCAATGGGGACATCCTTGAAAAGAAGTCTTGCTCTCGATCAATGGGGACATCCTTGAAAAGAAGTCTTGCTCTCGATCAATGAGGACATCATTGAAAAGAAGTCTACACTTGGGACAAATGGTCAGACACTTTTAAACCAGTAATGTAGAAATGATCGTAAAAATGAGATGCATTCAACAATTAAACTATGCAGGCTATACCTAAAATCTACACATACGCATCTCGATGAAGAGAAGAGAGAAAAACAAGTTTCATTGCATCGCCTGTACGTAACGAGAAGAGTGATATCGTACTCAATAAATTGAATTCAAATTTTTTTCAACTATGGATTAGTTAATCATAAATGGATAACAACTTGAAATTGAACATTTAGCGCCACTTTCTCATACCTTCTATTTGTCAAGATTCGAGGAAAATGAAGATAGCAAAAAAACGTGATTCAATCAAAATTTCAGTGGATTACGAACTAAAGGAATATGAAAGTAGCTACTGTACCTTGCATAGTGAACGTTCTCCTTTCTGATGCTGGAGAGCGAGTAAACACGCGTGTGTGAAAACAGATGGAGTTGACAAAAACACGGGATCTGCTCCCAATATTCCACTGCTCGATGCATCGTGTCTGCCACACTGCTTGCCTGAGATATCGTGTCTGCCATGCCTTGTCTGCCGCACTGCTTGCCTGAGAAATCGTGTCTGCCATGCCTTGTCTGCCGCACTGCTTGCGTGAGATATCGTGTCTGCCATGCCGTGTCTGCCACACTGCTTGCGTGGGATATCGTGTCTGCCATGCCGTGTCTGCCACACTGCTTGCCTGAGATATCGCGTCTGCCTTCATTCTCCTACAAAACCGCTCAGCTTCCTGCAACAAAAGCTGGTATAGCAGAGAAATCACGCGTATTTTTAGCAGAAAATTGTAATTCGGATCTCACTTTTCATGCGATGATTTCATTATGACCACAAAATAAAAGTTTGTGAGAATAATAGTGCAAATGATCAAGACAAATAAAACACATCAGTGTTGTAGGGTTAGCAACAACGGTCATTCAGTAGATGTTCTCAGTTTGAAAAATGTGAAGAGTAGTATTATAATTTGATCATGATTTGCGCTATAATAAATCTAGTCAAAGTTAAAAGTGCAAGACAATTCCATGAATGGCTTGAATTTTCGTGTGCAGCTTTAAAATAGAAGCAAAGGACAATCTGTACGCATATAGAAAATTTTATGTTTGCTTGTCCAGTTAAAAGTCGGTTTCAGCATCCAGACAGATTGGCGCATTCGGGCCCGTGCAGCGCAGTTCAGCGCAGTGGAGGACAGGTCGCCGCCGCAGCATTTTGGGTGGCGGCCGAGGCTGCCGTGTGGCTGTATGAAACTGCCGCCTCCTCCACGTAGAACATATGCATCGCAAGCTCTTACAACACTGATGAGGACATTTTTGCCAAGCCGCTGCGCAGCGCCAGCGCTGTCTGCCACGTTAGTGGTGCACTGATTATAGGCGGTACGCCTCGATGACTGCGACTGTTTTGACCTGTGTGCTAGTCAAAAGATGCTCTTCAGTATCTGTTCATGAAAACGATAATCGTATTTCAGAGTACGAGTGTTATTATGTTTTTTGATTGCGGAATATCTTTCAAAATGTAAATGCAAACTCAGGCGAAACTTTTCTATTGCCTCATCAGCGAATAAAACATTCAAAATATTGTAAATTTTTCCTTTTCAACGACGTAGAATTATTAACATCTGATAGTCTTTTTCACAAATATGGGTAATGTTTGGAAACAGGTGTTACTGTATTTGCTTATAAGCTGTCTCTAGAAAGTTATCTCATTTAAACCAAGTGAAAGGTAATAAGAGCTGTTCTTGTAATCTTTCTTGGTAATTAGAAAGCCACAAGCCTCTTCCTTCCTCAGAATTTATAAGAGAAATTTGTTTCGAGGAAAGTGCCTCAATTAAAACTTTTGCTCCTGGTAACTCCGAAAATGATGACAATGTTTGCAAAATTTCCTCCTCGATGATAAGGTATTTGAAACTTTGTAATTATTTTCAAAGCCGTAATAATTTTCAGGAGCTTCACACAGCAGTTGTGTGATGTTTCGAAGCTGAGGAGTTTAAGGCTTTATCCAGCGAGTTCCCTGTTGAAGGCATGTAACTGCAAAAACACTTGAAATTGGCTGTGAAATTATAGTGAATTTGTAAATGTCAATAAGTTATTTGGTAAAGGGCTAGATAAACTTCCAATTTGACACCAATGCAAGCAATGCCCAACCAAATACATACACTAAGATCTTCACTATTCATGACACACGTTTACTTCCCAAGCGCATCACCTCTTTTTGCACTGAATGAAACACTATTGTAAGTTAAATTACATTTGTCAATTATATTCATGCCTTGTACAAATGTTTTTGATGAATACTTCATAAGCCTAATCCCGATCAGAATATTAGTTTTTTCCAGGTTTGAAAACAGTTCCAGTTAGTTGTTGCTCAATTCAAAATGAGATCGACTTTTAATACGAGTATATGAGCGATTGCTTTTCACAAGTGATTAGTTCATGACTATGCCTGTTACGTAACAAATATTTTTATTCGCGCAATTCTCAACTAGATGATGTAATTTAAGTTCCATTGAGATTATAACAAATCATAGCAACACGCTGAGTCAATGCCTGCTCCGGCGAGACGACAGAGCAAAAAGTGAAGAGATGTGAAAGGCAAAAATAATAACATGGATCTGCCAGGGTATTGCTAAAAATAAAGTCAAGTGTTATAAATGGAAAAGCTCCTGATGGGAAAAATATTTGCATTTTTTCTTCTAGTTGTGGTAAAATAGGACAGGAGATTTTTTGAGTATGAGCAAAGGGAAACCATAAATCTTTGCATTCAATGAATGTGTGCGGTTTGTTGCTAAATCAGAACAATGTACATTTCAAAATGAGTTTCACACACGAGCTAACTTCAGCAGAATTGGAAATTTTTACTCGAGATGTTCAGTGATACGCTGTTCAAATGGCGATAGCAGTAAATAATGTGGAATAGGAAGCGCTATTTAAGAAAATTTCTTCTACCACTTGGCTTGTTTTGTTTCGAATCAAGTTTGCCTTAGAGAGGCACAAGAGTGAATTTTTTGCATAATCAAAGAACTTTTCTCTTTAATTAAGTAATGATCAAATAGTCGGTTATGTTCTCGTCGGTTAGATAATTACAGATTTGGCATTCGCAAAAGTTTGAATGAGATTCATGAGCTTCTTCTCGCCCATGTTTTACAACGACTTCATTTGCAAGCGCAAGGAGAGGAAGCTCTTGCGTACATTTTCTCCTGTAAATAAAAGCATGCGTCACTTTTCTAGATTATTTTTGAGTCCCATTTACTCCGAGAAAAATAACCGCAATTGTTAGTCTCGTTTGCTTTTTCAATAGCGTATCAATTTTGAAATTGATGCTATCATGTATTATTAAATTACCCATTCATTAATCATTACACAACTTATTAATGATGGGTAAAAAATACTAATGTTGCTGAAAACAGGATGATAAATAATTATTTATTATATAAGATGAAGACAGCCTTCTGAAGTCAGGTATCATTATACTTCAATGAAAATGACTGTTATGTTTCGAAGATGTTCAACATTTTTGTTGGGGTTTTATTTTCGGTAATAACTGATAGAAAAGCATTTGGAGGTTGCCTAGTTTTAAAGCATGAATGTTATAATTCGGATTTGAAATGTTGCATGCAGCATTTCTTTGGGTGCATTCTAGTACTGTGTTGTTCAGGGGCCTGTATTTTGTTCAACATGACATCATAACCGAGGCTTGGAAGTGTTGCAGATATTTCCAGCTGTTTGCTTGGTGACAGCCTGTCACAAGCCACCAATGCGTTCGTAATCGTCGAAACTTTGTCATCGAGATTAGTTTTTCTCTACACCATATACGTATACACATTCAAGCTTAAATTTCCTGGCCATCATAAGAAGATAATCTTTTTTAAAAAACTCTTCGTTTACACTCAACGAACTAGCTGCATATGTGCATATGCAAAATGTTGGTATATCTTCGATGTTTTTCTTGTACGTGTTCATTGTGCGTATTTTTGTGGAGGAAAATGAAATCGCAGTGGTAGATGTTTAGAGACTCAGATGAGGCAAGAATAAACAGACGTATATTCTTTGGATCGCAAATCAGTTTTAAGGAGGACAGTCCAAAATTCGTCCATTTTCGAAATGGTATTCTAATAAATAGATGAAAATGCTTGCAACAAACACCCACCCTACTTGATGGTGGTTTGTTTTTGGGATTTTATTTTAAATTGAACTTGTGTAATGCAACTTTTTTAATCAATCGCTCCACTATTACAATTTCGTTGCCTGAATGGTTTTTCACGTTCTGAACTTAAAGGGGAATGTGTGAATGAGTGAGTTAGTCAGTGAAATGGAAGCTCGTTGAGTTAAAGAGTTCCCACTATGTTATCGTTTTCTCATCTTCTTCATTTTCTACAATTACCAGAGAAGCATCTTTTACCCTGGTGAAAGTCCTGCAGTTAGAAAACTGTGATCGAACCTAAATTTTTCATTTGAAAAGTGTGATGCTGTACCAAAGAGATAATACCAGCTCTGAATGTTTTCTGAAAAGCCATTTCTGTTCATCTGAAAACTCTAAATTACCCTAGGGAGCACGTTAAAGCACTGCTTCCAGATGCATCAGAGTTTGTTTCATTTGTTCTTTCCAATGATGTGAATATTGATTAGAAATTAGATGAACAGAAAAAGAATTAATTAGTGCAACGCGCATTTGCTTATAAAAACGGACGGTTCATATTTAGAATGCTATCCCATTGATTAAAATGTATCATTAATCTTTCAGATATCAGTTCGTTCCAGCCTGCGGGACACAAGTAATCCCATGGATGCATTTTAATCACGAAAATGACTGACTGCATAAGTAATCAGCTTTACTGTTCAATTCTTTTGACGTTAGAGCAAGCCAAGCAATTTTACATCCCATACCGAAACGCTGCTGCAGAGCCATCGTTCAGTGAATTTAATAACGGAGCTGTTCCCCTAATGAGTTTCGTATCGAAAATAAATGAATAACAAGGTTTGCTGGCAGCTTAGATGCGTTTTGGCAGCAATTCTAGAAAGCAAGCGCTGCGTAGGAGACACTTTCTGAGCTTTCCCAGCTCAGGGACACCCGTCCTATTTGCGAAATTATAGTGTGAACACATGGATTGAAGCGTAGCGTAAATCCATTCTACCACCCAGTCATTTCGGTTTTCGTTCACGCTCATGATTCATTTTATAGCAAATGAATTATTCGATGTTACCTTGCTTTGAATAACTAAAATTAATTCCAATGAAATCCCTTGGGTCCACAGTCAAAGTGAAACCAATATTTCAGCGGGTCAGTTCTGTTCCTCAGAGGAAATGAGCGTGAATATACTAGACAATTATACATTGAGCAACGAATTTGAGGATGCTTGTACTGAGTTAATTTGGTTGCCTCAAGTTCTCATTTAATGATCACTGTATGGACAAGCAGTCGATGAACGTGGTGATGAGAATGATCTTATAGTCCATCTGTTGAAGTTTCACCGTGTGTCCTGAGTATATCGAAAGGAATTCAAAGAAACAAGAAATCCGGTCAAATAGTTGCATCAAACTGAATATTGACTTGAAACTACCATGCATGATTGCATTCATTTGGAGTTTTATTTCCATTTTGTATATAAATTTAAGGAGCTCTAGTCAAACACGAAATTAGAATCGGCTATAATACCTGGAAGGTAAACATGTGCTCGTTCCTGAACTATGATTCGATGATTTTAATTCATAAAAGTAGGACGGGTAAAAAATTGAAATGATAAAAAACTGTATCTGAAATAAGTCGAAGTAGAATTTTTGAAGGTTTAAAAAGAACCGAAATTTCGCCCTGTCGGAAACTGTGAACATGCAACAGAAACAAAGGTTATTCATGAAAAATATATCTAACGCAGGAATAAAATGTCACAGAGCGCAGGACTGAATAGTAGAGGTCACGAGAGCAATAAAGAGGTGCGGAGGGAATGAAAGATCACTCAGCGAGTAAAATATGACCTACAGACCGGGGCATGTGAGGGGACCTGATTGCCGACGGAAGAACATTTACCGAGGGAAATGAGGTTACTGAGAAGGGAAGATTTCATCGAGGAAGTGTGTGGGAGATGTGATGTCTCTCTGTAGAAGTGGCTTCTGGAGTTAGGGAACGGGGAAATTCCAGAAGTGAGGTGTTGGTGAGACTGATTGAGAATTAAAGAAAGGGTTTGTGTGGGAAATGTGATGTCTCTCCGTAGAAATAGCTTCTGAAGTTAGTGAACGCAATTACTTCAAAAGTGAGGTATTTGTGAAACTGATTGAGAACTGTACAAGGGATTTCTTAAATGAAAACTGTGTATGAAGGAAATATAGATCAAGGGGAGATTTAGGAAACCGAATTTTAATGATAGATAGGAAAATAGGAAATCTAAATTAGGATAAAAATCTATAGGTTTGTTCGTAAAAAATACGGTAGGAAATTTCACATGAAAACCAAATGAGGACTTGATGTCAAACGAAGGAAAAATGGAGATGCATCATCCGTAAAAAATAGTAACTAAAAGACTTTCCGGTGAGAAAACATAAGGAGGCTTTTTTTGACGTTATGGTAGAGTAGTTGTAGTGTTAAAACGATACAACATAAAACTTCATTGATAGAAAAAAACAAAATGTTCGAGAAATTTTGAGATTAGCGCGGGTTTACCCTAACGTATAAATTTAGTTGGAGAGAGAACCAAGATAATTCTTATTGGATGGAATTTTTGAGAGATTACCAAAGGGAAGAATATTCGGAGCTCTGGTGGATTAAATTCAAAGGAAAGACTTCGAGTTATACAAGAATATTTGTTTTGCATCAAGATAAATTGAGTCCTTTTTTTAAACTGAAGCTTGGGTGCGAGACAAATCTAGCCAGAGTAATGCATGACCAATGATTTTCTTTTACTTCTAAAGTAATGGTGTCAATTATAACATGGACTTGATCCATAATTTACATGTTAGTTGAGATTTAAGAACAAGGATTTTTTAAAAATTGGCGAGCGTGACACATGATTTATTTCGTCTAAATCTACATGCGTCGATGGGTCCAGAAGCTTGCTATATGCGATTGTTCATTTTCGCGTCTCGAAACTCCTAGCGCTTTATAATCCATACTGTTTTTTGGGCGTAGTCATGCAGCTACCAGCTAAGGTTACAGTATCAGTCTGATTTTCAATTTTCTATTCCAGACTAAAGATTTGTCATGTACTGCGCTAGTTAAATATTGGTCTCATATCAAAGCCTGTTGCAAATACTGCTTATTTAGAAACTTGTCTGAGGTCGAACTGAAGTAACTTATATGATTCTTTGTAACATATTGATTCTAATCCGTGATGACATTCTATACGTCACTAAATCAAACGAAATACAATGACTTTACATTTCAGTGAGATTAGGTGATTTAATTTCAAGAATATTTTTTACTCGAGAAAAGATTGTTCTTCAACTGTGATGCCAGCTTCTATTATGCACAGTTAGCACTTCAAGCACAGCACACGTCTGAAATATCGGTGTGACGTCACGTAACCTTAACGTCAGAATTGCAGATTACACAAGAGAGAGATTACAGCTGCCTCATTGGTCACACGTCGTAGCTCATATTCATGCTCAATATTTTGGTATTCATGCGTTTTGTCGTTAGATTTCAGAGAATCTCCGAAAGCTTCTAAATCTAAGATTTTTTCGTATATTTTTCAGTAATACGCTCCAAACATTAAGACAGCTTATTTTCTGTCGTGAATTAAACAGGCAGTTTGTTTTTACTGTTTTTTTCATTTGTTTATGAATTTTTTGCATTTTCAGTTGACTTTCATGTTTCCGTGAGCTAACGAAGAAAGACAGCAAGAAAACTTTTATACTCGAGTAGAGGAATACGTGATATTCTTTTGAGTTTAATCCACTCTTTTGCATAAAAGAGCTGCGAGCTTACCAACATTTACTTAACCATTTTATTTTCTCTAAGGGAACTACAATCGGAAATAAAGCGCACAATCTGCGTGCTCTCACAAAGGTGCTTTCCTGCGCGGTGCAGACCAAGCGCTTGAAGTTCAGTGATCATTCAATGCCATTTTTTATTTTTCCGGAAAACAATTGTGGAAAGAATTGTGGACATTTTCCCTATTCACAGAGAGGCTAGGTGTAAAAAAATGGAAACCAGAAACCAAAGGTTGTAATTTTTTTCAGTAGTTTTTAACCGATCTTTCTTACGTCTTTCCGATTTCCAATGCTTTTTTTGAATAAAAAAAAGGTGTATCACTTATCTTTAGCTTATGGTTCACGAGGAGGCGCTTGACAAATTTGTTTCAAAAGGGACAACGAAGCACAAAACTCATTCAAACTTACGCTCATCGCACGCACATATTTAGTTTTCCAATGGTGCCACTCAAAGAATGATTTGACAAAAAACGCTAACAAGCCCCAGTTCAGTTTTTTGCGTTACGATTTGGGCGTCACGTCCACACGCCACAGCAGCTGCACAAGAAAGCGACGCTCACACGATTCCCGTTCGCAACTGGGGGGCGCAAAATGGAAGTTTTGGTTCGCTGTCTCTGCCGCATGTCAATGACGGGATCCTGACCTTGCGCGCGGTGTCGTGAGATCGTGAGGGCTTTCGGGAATCTTCAACCTTACGAAAACTTCGGTTAGGTAAACACTCGCAGGTGCGCTGTTTTTTTTAAGCTTCTGAAGAACCGAATGGTATAAAAAATGCTGGTTAATGTCAAATTGATGACTGTTCACATTTGGACAATCTTCCGTTATATGAAATTTTAGTTCAAGGGGGTGTGTAAACTTGTAAAATACTGGGTAATATGAAATGAAATTTCGGAAGAACATGCAGCATCTCAAAATAGTCAGTTACGGGATACAGTTATCAAAAGAACATTTAAGAGCAAATGCAAGATGTTTTTGTATATCATCATCACTTTTATAAAAGTAGCCGCGTCCGTCCGTCCGTCCTTTCGTCCGTGTGACCCCCTCTTGATTATGGAATCCACAATACGCAATCAGCTTATTTTTAGAATAGAAATTTTCTATGGAGCTTTCTCTGTTGAAATTAATCATGTCGCTTTGATATTTTTCATTGATAATGCAAAAAGAAATGTTTTAAATTCGTTCGACCAGTGACCTGGCTACCACTGGGTATAAGGCCCAAGATTTTGGAACTTGAGTTATTGTTTTCGAAATTGTGATTTGCTTGAGAAGCTTCGAAGAGAAAATAGACGACATTTCAGAATAAAATTTCGGCAAAAGAGGCCACCATGGATAAAAATGTGTCCAACCGCAAGAGAGAAGTAGCAAGACTCCGACAGCAAGAAAACAGTAGCTGAAGATAGTAGCTAAAGAGAGTAGCTAAAGAGAGCTTAACACATGAAAGAAGCGAGGAAATTCTTCGTCATAGCGCTGGACAACATTGAGTGACACGAGAGAATTCAACTCACGAAAGAAGGGGTGAAATTCTTCAGATTAATGCCGACCAGCACGTGTGCACTAGTAAAAATAACAGTAAGAACGCCGATAATGTTGTTGAACTACAATTTAATAGAACAACTACTTTTCTTGAACATGTAATGATTATGGACCGAGTGCTCGACAGCTTCGAGAAGTACATCAGGTAAAAAAAATCAAACAACGCAAAATTGCAATGGGAAAGAGTATAAAACCATTCACGACAGTCGACAAAGGAAGGCTATTAAAAGCTATTATTGGCGACCATAAATGACACTAACGACCATTATGAGCGTAGACTATCAAAGCGCTTAAAACATATGAAGAAGACTACTACAGATTCACGTAAGCAACAAGGTTCACAGTACTTGTTATTAAAACTCGCACTTATGTTTAGTGTCAACGAAGGCAACTTGTTGAGCCGTTTCGCGATGATATTCCTATGCTTCAGAATATAACTTATTTTTAAATGATTCACTTTGCTGAGTTAAAAAATTGTGCGAATTCATTGTGCTTTTTGTTTCTGTGAAGAAGGTGCGCACATTTTCTTACTGCACATTCATTCCGTCCGATATTCGCGGCAATTTAAAGCGCACGTAACTCTGACAGTCTGGCAGTTAACTCTTCTCTACTCCTACTCCGGGGCCTGAGCCTGAGTAGCATCTGACGGTATAGGTCTTGTGAAATCTGAGGGTATAGGACTTGTGAAATCTGAGGATATAGGACTTGTGAAATCTGACAGTATAGGTCTTGTAAAATCTGAGGGTACAGGACTCATGAAACTATCTGACAGTGTGTCAATCCAATCGGTGCTGTTGTCATGGTGTATTTTTTTCAGAAGTTTTTTTTTCTGTAGGGAGAGGAGATGAATATGAAAATTTTGTTCTTTTCTGTAGGGATAGGAGATAAGTATGACAATTTTTCTCTTTTTCTATCGGTAGATTTCTGTGGTTGTATTCTTTGTTTCTGAAGACGTCACGCGAAATGTTACCACAAATTTCTCATCTCACGAGTTCTTGCCCTACCACAACGACACCTGCAGGTGCGGTCTGTCACAACCAACGACTGGACTCAGCAGGGTTGGATCCATGGTCCCAATTACAAGCAAAATGACGTCATGACAAATGATACCCGGTAAAAAATAACTCCTTGTAAGCTTTTACGTCATAAGAATTGATACATCTTAGTTTATAAGCTGCAATCTTATGCATGTGATGAGCTGTAGTTTACCATAATTTATAATGTGAAATCTGCGATTAGTCATTGCAGATCCGAGCCCAATTATAATTGAGTTATTCCTTGTAATCTGAAATGATATGTTAAGTCCTGAAATATTTACTAAGGTATACTCTACAATCCGCAAAGCATTTTACGCTGAAATCTGTCGGGAGTTATATTTCGCAATCAGCAATATTTTTACGCTGTTTTCTTTAATAATAATTTACATGCTAAAATATGTGATACTTTATATTCTGCAATCACAATGAATCATAAGCTGTAATTCACAGTCATT
>JACJUY010002625.1:101862-134476 GCA_014220935.1 Platorchestia sp. MABIK | reverse complement strand
CTGGCCAGAAGAGCAACCAAATTGCAATGCAGTCTCTCTAAAAGTGTTTTTTGAAGCGAGATACCACAATACCATAAGGAGAGCTTCAGAAGATGTCATTTGATGCATAGGACCAAGATTGTTTGGATAGTCATATGTTGGAGAGCATCTTAAAATATTTTCTAGCTCATAAAATGCTTGCTTACTGATTCTGATGTGCCCAAAAAATTCCAAGTCATCCTTCTCCAGCAATTTTTCTGTGAATGATTGGCCAAACATCTCTCCCGCCTGCAAAAAAAAATCCATGATTAATTCTCTCATAAATCTACTAGTCTAAAAAATTCTCACCTAGAATACTTTACAGGATGTCTATTAGGTAGTAAAGTAGTAAAAAAGGAAGTAAAAGTTTGCCTCAGGAGCCTACTTTACTCATTATGGCAGTAAAAACTTACGAAGGCAGATAATTCATTGTAATTTAACGTTATCTACATATGTGTAAAGAATATAGAGATTAAAAAAAAATTTCTCTCAGAATCAGAAATTTCTCGCAGTTTATGGGAAATATTCTTGTAAGGGGATCTGACAATTTCCTGGTATCAACTAGTTTTCAACAGGGTTGCCAGATCCTGTGAGTGTCATTTTGCCAAATTACTCAAGCTTTACTGCCAAAAAGTGAAGTACGTTCCTAAACATAACAGAGATGCCCCTAAGGTATTTCTGTGAAAATTTATCAAAGTTTTACCTTGCGTGTGCATTTAAGTTTTGAATAATTATATAAAATAGGGTGAAATTAAGTTCAATGTACATACCTTTTAGGGAGTTTTGAAATTTTAAAGTTGAACTGAACAAAAATTGTATCTGATGATACAAACACTACAATAAAAATAGTTAACGTTTCACAAAATATTTTCATCAATAATATCCTAAGGACATCTCTCACTGCATGCGAAAATATTTGAACTTACCTAAACGAGTGAGAGCAGAACGATGCAATCAAAATCAGCAGACTTCTCAATTAACCAGTCATAGAGCGCGTCGAACTCATCCTCATCCTGTAATTCAGCCGGTTCTGAAGTAACTTTCGATGTTTGTTCATACATGCGTGCCGTAAATCTCTCAAGCATGGTCTATGTTATCTTGAGATCCTTGCAGCATTTGCCCGATGTTATTAATGTTGTTCGTATTCGCAAGATTGACTCCAGCATCTCTAGGGACATTCTATTGCGTACTTCTGTTTTTACAGCCGTCACATGGGAGAACATTCTTTCCACCACTGCATTACTCACAGGGGTAGTTAAACACTGTAGAGCGTAACCTGAAAGCTCTCTAAATGGTTTCTGCTCAGCTGCTTCATAGTTTCTCATTTTAGACCAAAATGAAAGAGGGTCATCTGGGATACCATCCTTGAACACATCTTCAGATTCCCAAGGGTGATACAGAATTTTACGGTACTGTTCTTCACATACGTTTAAGTTATCGTCTAACAAATGAAAGTAAGGCAAAGAAGTGAATGGGGGTCTGCTTACTTGGGTAAGAATTGTTCTCGGAGACAACCTGTTTAGACCTTCAAATATACTTTTCTTCTCAGGCAACCTTAGTTTAACTTGCTGAACTAATTCCTGCAACATGCTTCTACAGCGCTCCATTACACTTATGCGACGGGCAGTGGCTTCTTTACCGGGCAGAAGTCTCTTGCATTCAAACACAAATTTTGCTCCATAACCAACCTTATCCAGTTCTAGCAACTCTCCCTTTTCATTGTAGACACGGTTGGTAAGAGACTTGTGATGTATGTCGAGCTCGTGTAGATGTTGTGACGGGTTAGCATTCGTAGGTTGAAAGAGGGAATAAACCTTTTCAAATTCAGTAACAATTGGAGAGCAGAAGGTAAAAAGAGGAAGTTGCAGTCGTCACACAGCATGTCCGATAATAGACGAGCCTTGTAACGTACTTCTTGGGATCCCTGAACACTTTCGCCCTGAAAGTACGTTTTTAATTCTAACCAATTTACGAGAATATTAAATATAACTTTCCCCCTCACAAGCCATCGAGTGGTAGAAAGTCGCACAAAGGGAAGAGGTATTCCTTGTCTCTCTTCGCCAACATTCATCGTGTCAAATAACAACTTGTACTTCTCACGTTTCAGAGAGCTTTTTCTGAACCATTTCGGAATTTCCAGCAACATGAACCCAAGGGGTGATGGAAGTTTGTCAAACCCTTTCTGAATACAAAGTGCTAAACTGTGACACGTGCACCCCATTTTCATATTATTGGGAGATTCGTTTTTAATGCGAGACCAGAGAGAATTGTGTTCTCCTGTCATGTTGCAAGCACCGTCACTGCAATAGCCAATACAGTCTTTCAAAGCCATGTTATTCTTCTCAAGTAGTGACGTAGTTGCGCGAAACAAAGCTTCACCTGTTGTTTCTAGCACAGGCACAAGCCCCAGCAGTGCAGTTACAATATTTTGAGCATTGTTATCATAGTATCGAACGCAAACACACAAGTTCTTGTCACTTGATACATCAGTCGACTCGTCGATCATCAAGCAGTATTTTTTAGCTTCGGCAATATTATCCCGAAGTTCCTCTTCAAGTGCTGGTGATATCACCTTCGTAATTAACATCGAACACTTTGTTCGGTGTAGCCGTATGTTCTCTAATTTACTTCCGCCGGAATTATCCTTAATTACTTCGCACAAATGATCTGTAGCAGACATTGAACTGTGACAGCTGATTACCAATGCGAGTTGTAACTCAGCTTTCTTCACTTCATCACTAGGTCCCTGAGTTTTCGCGGCTCTCTGAAAAATGTTAGATCTCACAGAGCTAACTACGGAAGCCCTTGTTTTGTGTTCTTTACTCTCAGCATGTAGGTTAATCGTAGTTTTTCTAGGCTGCATATTCTTAGAACACACCTTACAAAAAGCAGACTGCGTACCATCTTAGGATTTTGTCAGCCATGGAAACTCTTTCTCCCAAATCACTTTGTAGGTACGTCCCGAGTCATAGGACTTATTACACTTCGACATAATGACGAGTTTAGCTTTCAACAGCTGAACACAAACGACAGCACTGACACAAACTAAAAACCCCAACTCCGTGACTGACTCTCACGCGCCTGTGCAGTGAACTGTGGCCCGGCAGCACCCACGTCCAGTTCGCACATTCTGAGTGTGCGTGCTCTGGTCCGTGTACGTGTACGGCTCGTCACCACCACCCAGAATCACTACCATGCGCATTTCAACAGCTGCCACATGTTGCTGTGTGACTTAACTCTAGTGCGAACATTTATTATTCAATAGCTCTGCCATATATGTATCACTTAATGACAAAATAAAATACATCATGTTTCATTTTACACTTAGAAGTCACTGCGGTTTTAAACGACAAACATAATAAAATGAGTTACTACCATGCGCACTGCAACAGTGCCACACGTCGCTGAGTGACTTAACTCTAGTGCGAACACTGATTATTCTATAGCTCTGCCATATAAGTATCTTTGAATAATGAAGTAAAATACATTGTGTTTCATTTTACACTTAATAGTCACAGCCGTTTTAAACGACACTTATCATACAATGAGTTAAACCAAATAACAGCGCAGTTACTGCGATACTACCGCATGTCATAATGTATTGTTCGTGTCACAATGTATTGTTAACAATACAAATCTCATTTAGTTTCTATTATAAATTGGTAGTTAATATGAGAAATTACCAATCAATTGAATAAAAAATATTTTAGTGCTGAAGCGTTTTCTAAGTTGCATTTTTTGCCTATTTACGCCAATTGAATTCGATTACTCTACTTAGAAAATTTATAATGATGATGAGACAGTTGGCGATAATGAGACAGTTTTTAAATGAATATTTATACATGTGACCACACAACTTAATTCTGCAAAGTTTGTTTATTTTTTCTGTCTTTACGTGACAACTATAACATATTAGACGATTTTTAATGACATTTTCAAAACTTCCTAAGTGAGTATTAAAAAGTATTTTATAAATTAATGACAATTACAGATAATAAAATTTATTTGAATATGTGATCCATAATTTCATTATTTATTTATGTTATAATTATTCATCATTTATAATGAAAGAAATGGAGAAGTACTTTAAAAGCATTCACTTTGAACGTTTTGAGTCTTGGCTCATTCTCAACTAAAAGTCTGCAAATAAAATAACAGACAAGTCAGTACACCCCAAATTACAGAAGCGCAGAATTTAAGCACGAAAAAAAATTTATGAAATAATAATAATAATTTATCGGTTGATGATTTTCAGAGGGTATGCACTCTGCATTTCATTGAGAGGTTTGAGTTTATGAATGAATAATGACTAAAATACGTAGGTCTACGTTGACAGTACAAGTCTCTAATATTTTGAATTTGCTAATGTCAATAATCTGCTCACAGGAACCAATACTACAATGTTGTTTATACTAGAATGAGTGGAAGTAAGCAAGCGACCTGTACGATGTACGATGCAGGCAAGTGCATAATTTAACTGCATTGCGACATCTCGCAGCGTATTATAGACAATACAGCGACTTCTGGCAATGAGATCAACTCTGGACCAGTGGACAAGACGCATCCTTCCCGCACACGGACGCTGCAACACACGTACATGAAAATGTGCGAACTTGACGTGGGTGCGGCCCGGCACGGGCCGCTGCGCGCCAACCGGCCAACCGTCGAGTTACAAACACGTTTGATCGAAGATTGAACATGATTCATTCGATCTTCGATGATACGTATTACATTGCAGCTCTTCATGACCACAGCATCCACAGCGCTAATGCATTTGTTCAATAGGTAGAAATGGCAAAGTGACTTCATTAATTGCAAGTTTAATGCCAAAAATAGCTTCCCCTGCCAAATTCCATGGTTTTCAACGCCAAATGCCAAATCTAAATTTTTCATTGCCAAAATGACTTTTCACCGCCAAAAAAGACCAAATTTGGGAGTGAAATATGCCAGTTGGCAACCCTGATTTCCAGTCAGTTTATTTTCTTACATATGGCGAACAGTTGCTTTCATAATTGAAAGATGCTAAGACAGATCCTTTGCCAAACATTTTTTGGAGTCCACTTAAGATGGGATATATTAGGAATTTGAGTGTTTTTTTTTGCAATTATGCATTAGTTGCTTTATCTGGTATAAAATATTTTATGCAGTATTTCAAGTATCAAGAACTTTAAACCTTTTTGAACTTTGGTTATTGCGTGAATTATTGACTGAAGCTACTCATTATAGGCCGATTACTTACAAATGGACATTTGGACAACATTCATTATGTAACAATACATGGTAAAATTAAGTTAGGTTGGAGCACTCGTGCAAGTTTCAATATAAAAATGATAGCAAAGACAGATAGCTATGTGGGTTGCACCGAACGTAGTTTTAGAACTAGATTTTTCGAGCACGTCGGTAGAAGCTCCAGAACGGGTAGAGCTTTAGCCAAACCATCTTTTTCAGCAATTAGGGATCACGCTGAGCAGTGTCGGATAATAGTAAGCAAATCTGATTTTTCAATTTCAAGTTTCTGTGCAAATAGAAACGACCTACAAAAACTAGAATCTCTTTACATTAAACAATTGAAACCAGCTTTAAATTCAATGTTATCATCATTCCAATTAGAAATAGCCTGATTTCCAAAATGTCATAGTAGTATAATCTCTCAGTTACCCCTTTTTCGCACTATTTTAAGTCGTATTATTTTTGTCTTTTAGCCATGTCTTATTTTCTGTATTTCAATTATCTTTTACAGGTGTTGATAATGGCTTGAGCTTGAAGCCGAAACATTCACTAATTAAAATGATTTTTAAATCAGCTGTCTTTGCTATCATTTTTATATTGAATACATGGTAAATTTTTGCTGTTGAAGATGATGAAATGTGAAAGTGAAATATCAGTAGACATCCTGCTTTATTTTATACACATTAATATATTAAAAGCTTTTAATAGAATTGAGAGCTTCCAACTAGGTTAATTCATAGTTTTTCATGGCCTGTAGGGCCTTTACCGAAGAACAAAATTAAGTTCACTCAGAATAAAATTATTACATTAAATAAACTTTATAACAATTGTATAAAACTGCCAATTTTGGATTACCTGTTAATCTCTCCATCATCAGCTGTAAAAAGCAGTTCATGAACATGAGGAAAATTGTTCACAACCGACTGTAGATCACTACTAAACATTGCCTTTGAACCAGCGATGGCTGAGAATAGAATTTTATCTTCTTCATCTGGCATTTTCTGGGGAAGATAATGACAATTCATGTTTTAAAAAGAAAATGATTAACTAAATAAAGCGCTTCATTGACATTAACTTATGGCAATAATATAACAGAATACATAAGAATTTCATTCTTCATAATCTTTGGAACAAGATTCATACAGTATCCACCTAGTACACTGGCATCAAGTAATTGTCAACAAAGCTCACTTTCTCAATAAGAAAACATTAAATCAGTAAAAAGCTAATAATGTTGATTTAAATGTATAGTGTAATATTTTACGTAAAGCATGTTTTTCACAGAGTAAATGCTCGGAAAATGCAATGTTTAAGAAATAAATTTAATCAGCATATGTCCGCATAAAATAGAATGTTAATTATCACACACTAAAATTCAACATGCGTTACCAACTTCGGTAAGAGGGAAAGCTAACAACTGAATCAATGTTTGTTTACAAACAAAGCCTGAGTAACCCCAGAATCGTGTTCACAGTGCGTTCACGGATCTTGTTGAGAGTTACTCCGGTGAGAGTTACGCGGGTAACTCTCGGGGTTATGACTGGAAAAACGCCTCAGGATGACGCCCGACACTTCAGCGTCACACTCACAATGACAGTCTTCTTCTTGACGCCCCGTGTGTAGGACAGCATCTGCTAGCACAGTCAGCTAAAACTGACCGTCGTTCTCGACGCGCGTCGTAAATGACGCGCGTCGAAAAACGCTCCGTGTGTAGGCAGCCTAAAGGCTTATGTTGGCAAAATCAGGTTCTGCGGTCAAACTAATCATACCTGTTTTAGCTGTAGGCGATACAATTCGTTAAACAGTAGGCACTTGGCAGAGTTTTGTCTATTTAAACGTCAAGGCCTGCCTTTCCTGTGTTCCTTGTATAAAGCTAATTCTCATGTCAGCCCTCTTTGTTCTCAATTTGTAGATAATAGCTCTTTAAATTCCAATGTGTCATGACGATTAAAGGTGCATCTGAAGATGTGCCCTATACTTGTTCTAACCACAAAACAAGGTGGTGTAATTAAACATTTAAATTATCTGTTAGATACTGGAAGTCAATCTTCCATGATCGACTTGTACGCTTTCTTTATTCTTATCACGAATTGAATGTACAAGTTGTTAACACTGTATACTTTAGAACTTAACACGTTGACTCCGATGTGGTACATATGTGTACTACTAGGTAAATTGCTTATTTACGTACCGGAAAATGAACAAAAAAACATTTAAACTATTTTGCTACCGTTTCCAAAATAAATATTAGAGTAAAAGGTAACACATTATGGTTCAAGTGTATTCTTTAAACTCTTCCATATGGTTAAAAATGTATCAGAGCACAAAAGCCGGTTTTTCAAAACTACTTTTTCTACCCTAACCCATGGTAGACTAAAGTTAGACCCCTTTTTGTATACCGTGGCCTAACCAAACTGACCGTAAGCAACCGCACAATGAGAGTCAACGGGATACCGTCACACGGAGACCAAAATGGTAACGTTTCATCATAATCATCTACAGTCAGCGGCACTACTCGGTCTGTCCAAGGCCACGAAACGATCAGATTTCAGCCTTAGTTTGACCTAACTGGTTCCAAACTAAGGCTGAAATCTGACGGTTTCGTGGCGCTAGACAGACCCGAGTAGTGCCGCTGACTGTAGACGATTATGACGAAACGTTACCATTTGGTCTCCGTGTGATGGCGGCCAATTGTAGGAAAGGAACTTAGCTTTCAGCTTATCCTTCCTGATGACAAGAAGCATAATGTTAAAATTTTCGCAATGCGAAATCTTTAAATTACAAATGGCATGAGAAATTTGAAAGCTAGAATATAAAGGATTAAGCAGCCAATTCCTGTATCTACCTCGTACCCTGAGATGGTAAACGACCGTATTCAGGTCCACGGAATTTTAGGTGTGGATATTCTTCAAACATTTAGTGTTTTAGACTTCCAGACCGTCAAAAACAACATGGTGTTAAGGATTTCCAACGGGTTTCTCCCCTTTGGGGAGTTGAGCTGTTACCGTTCTTCATTTGCTCCTTTCAATTCTAATGTGAAGGAACAAAGGAACCTTGAACTTTCTTCCCCATTAAAAAAACTAGTGCATCCTGTAGAAAAGAATTTCCTTTGTTTGAAAGGGGTAAAAGAAAAAAACGTAAAAATCGAAAAAAACTGAGTCAACTTTGCAAATTCCACGTACAGCGTAAATAATAGTGTTCTATCTATTTTTTTTAACGAGAAAAGTGTATTCTTCCATTATAGAAGTTGCAGATGAATGTGATGTTCAGATTGGGCTGGAAAAGCTTTTAGACATTGAGCTCACAGGTGTCCTTTCCAAAGAGGAGAAAATGATTTTAAGTTGAACGGGTTCAAAAATGCTATTGTGTTTGAGAACGCTAGGTATTCGGTGCAATTGTCATGGAATAGACAGCTTCTTGTAAGAGTACTGTATAATTTTTCTCTCGCAAGATATCTCGCGCGCCAGGAAGCGAATGACAATGCCAAAGAGGGAATCGAGTCAGCGTATAACGCAGCTTTTCAAGAGCAACTTGATTTGGGCATGATTGAGCCTATCTCTATAAAGTCAGTAGACTTGACTAAGCATAAGTAGATTTCCCATCGGTCTAAGATTTGCACTAAAGCTGAAACTTTCAAAATCCGTCCTGTGTTCAACTGTTCTTTGAAAGTTAAAAGTAACCCTAGTCTGAACGAAGCCTCCTACGTAGGCCCTAATCTGATGAATAGCTTGCTGAGTCTTATAGTTTATTTTAGATTTTTAGTACCAATTCTATAGTGTTGCTTTCTGATGTCTTTAAAGCTTTCTTGCGAGTTAAACTTTCGTGTAATTCTGATTGTAATCAATTTAGCTTTATTATTTGCATAGATGGAAAATTTCAGTATTTCTGTTTTACCACACTTTTGTTTGGATTTGTTGCTTCACTTTATACTTTAAATTATTTACTTAAACTTCATGCTTAACCTATCACCGATTTTACAATAAGAGACATTATGGCTAATAAACAGTATTTCCATAATTTAGTGCTTAGCAGAAATAATGTGGAAGTAGCGCAGAAAACTTTCTAGGTGCGCAACGCGTATTTGAGGAGGGTGGATTTCCCTTGAGAAAGTGGAAGCCCAATAACCCCGAAGTTTTCTCTCATATTGACCCGGAGCTCTGCAGTTCGGAAGCGAACTCGAAAAGTTTTTGGTTGCACCTATTATGCATCTACTGATCTTCTTTCTCTATCCACAAAGAAGTTTGATCCTTCGTATAACACGCGTAGAAAGATTTTGTTTGAAGTGGCTTCGTTGTACGACTCTTTGGGGCTTTTGTTACCCTTTTCTGTTAGAGGTAAGCTCATATTGAGGAAACTAACGCCCTTAGGACTAGGCTGGGATCAGTCCGTTTCAGAGGAAATCCTGAAGGAGAGGAGGAATTAACTTGAGTTTGGCGAGTTGGAAGGTTTTGAGTTTTCTAGAATGACGTTGGAAGAAGCTAAACCTACAATTTCGATCGTTTTCTATGATGCTAGCGCCAGTGCGTGTGCTACGTGTTTTTATGGCGTTTAAGAAGAACGTAGCGCACTGTCAAAGTTTTTAAAGTCAAAGTTTCTCCTAGACGAAATCTTCCTTCCCTTGAACTCTTCGCTGTGTATCTTGCCTATTAGAGTATTGTCTCTCCTGGAGAACGTAAATTTTCTATTTGACATGTCGAAGAAAACCATTCTAACAGATTCTCACGTAACTCTAGCCTGGCTTTTGAATGGTAAAGCTCGTCGCAAAAATATATTAAAGATATTGAATCCATGCGGCAGCTACTCGAGTGTAAAAAGGAAGGATTAATTGATTATGAGTACATGTTCCTTCCTTGTTTAATGTAGCTGACATGCTAATTCACGGGCTGAAGGTAACTAAATTTCTTGAATGTAAAACTTAGTGGTTGGAAGGACCTTCGTAGACTAGAGAGAGTAGAGATTGTCGGCCTAAAGGATATTTAGGATGTATCCCAAATCAATTTTAAACGATAAATGTATTGCGGTAGCTGTCGCTCCCCAAGCGCGGCCCCGCTTATAGACATGGAGCGTTTTTCTTCTTACCCTTAATTAATACGAATCGTTGAAAAGGTATTAAAAGACGTAGCCGTGTGGAAACGCACTGATCTGGAGGAAGCACAAATATAATAACACATCTACTCATCTTCACATTTAAACATCTACGAAATATATCTAAACGGGTAACGCTCCACATCCAATAGGCTGGAAAGGATAGGATAGGTAGGTTAGGTTAGTTTTTTAATATATTTTTTTGGTATTTTTAATTTTCTTTTTCTATTTTAAATTTTTATTTTCATTGATTTCTTTTTACATGCAATTTTCTATTTCTATAATTTTCTGCTTTATATTTTATGAGTTTTTTCTTGTTTTGTTTATCTAATAATTTGGTTTAAATTTTTCATTTTGTTTACTTTTTGCCTCTTATTTTATCTATCATTTATATTTCGATTTTCATTTCTGTTTTTATTTGTTTTTTTTTTCATAAATTTTTCTTTTTTATTTACATCATTTTTAATGATTTCATCTCTTGCTTTTCCATTTTTTAATTTTCGTTAATTTTTTTAATTGTTGAAATTTTTTTATTTCATTTTTCATTTATTAAAATTAAAAACAAAATTATTTAATATTTTTTTCATTTATTTTTTACAGTTTTTGATTTCATGAGCTTAGCTATATTTTTCATTTTTTATATATGTACATTTTTGGATTTCTTTTTTATTAGTTCAATTTTCAATTTTTTAATTTTTGTCCAGTTGTCATTTTTTGGTTATTTTTTTGTGTTATTATTTTTGTTTTGTTTTCATTTTTTCAAATTTTTGATGTTTTGCTTATTTGAATTTCTTCAATTTTTCCTTAATTTTTTGCTTTTCCCATTATTTCATATTATATTCAAATTGTTTTATTTTTTGTTCTTTATCTCATCATTTAATTTATATATTCATAATTTATATTTTATTTTCAATTTTTGCATTTTTTGCTATATTTTTCGATTATTTTATTTGTTATAATTTTATTTTAGTTCTTTTCATATATTTTAAATCAATTTTTTTTCAATTTTTTTATTTCTCAAATTTTATCAAATTTTTTAACTTTTTTTCCAGTTCTGTATTTGTCAATTTTTTATTTTTCTTTTTCACTCATTTATTCCAATTTGGTTTCATTTTCCAAATTTTGATTTATTCCCATTATTTTTTTAAAATTATTTTTATTTATTCCCATTTTGTTTTTTAATTTTTTTTATTAATTCCTATTATGTTTTAATTTTTAAATTTTTATATATTTCAATTTGTCTCATTTTTAATTTTTTTTATTCATTTCAATTGTTTTATTTTTTAAATTTTTTATTCATTTCAATTGTTTCATTTTTTTTATTTAAATTTTATTTCATTTATATTTATACATTTTATCTGCTGTACATGTTAATACTTTTACAACCAAGTTCTCGTGTAACGCTCCCATCCGAGTTTGCGGTATCATGGATATCGAATTCCTGAGTGTTACATAAAAAGCTCGCCTTAACATGTATTGATAAGTTTGACATTTCATCAGGTTATCAAAGTTTAGGTAATCCTGATGAAATCTTTTCACGGGTCCATGTTTTTCATGTTTGACAAATTATCAGGATAGCTTTAGTTAGGATAGGATAGTAGGATATGTTAGGTTATGATAGTTTGGGTTAGAATTTGCAATGTTAAAATTTCTTGGGTAAAGTATACTGAATTCTTTCACGGGTACACGTAGCCAGCTGAACGATGACATCGGTTAGGTTAGGTTAGGAAATGAAAGGTTAGGTTAGGTTAGGTTAGGAAAGGTTAGGTTAGGAAAGGTTAGGATAGGTTAGCATAGGTTACGTAATGCTGACATTTTTTCAAGGGTCAACAGTTTATGTTTGAGATCAGCAAGAAAGTTCGGTTAGCATAGGATAGGTTAGGATATACTATGTTAGGATAGGTTAGGTTAGAATGTAATCCTAGAATTTGTTGGGTAATGTTGACTTAATTTTCTCACGGGTCCACCTAGCCTAACGATGACATTGGTTAAGTTAGGATAGGTTAGGATGGGTTAGGATGGGTTAGGATGGGTTAGCATGGGTTAGGATGGGTTAGACTGGGTTATTCTGGGTTATACTGGGTTAGCTGGGTTACGCTGGGTTAGGCTGGGTTAGGCTGGGTTAGGCTGAGTTTGGCTGGGTTAGGCTGGGTTTGGCTGGGTTTGGCTGGGTTAGGCTGGGTTAGGCTGGGTTAGGCTGGGCTAGGCTGGGTTAGGTGGGGTATAGGTTATATACCCAGTACTCTAATGAAGGTTCTCAGCATCATTTTTGCGCAGGAAAGTCTATCAATAAAACGAACACGCCACAATTTAACTTTAGTTTAGGTCACAGAAAACTGATCAATATCATCTGTTCACTGAACCTTCGCATGTATGGGTGATACCAATATCTGACGTAACTTAAGTGTCAAATTATATAAATCCCACTGTCTAAATAATTTAGTGAAAGTACTTTTAACCACTTAAATAAAAGGGATGCATTTAACTAGGAGCTACGAGTAATCGTGGTCCCGAAGTACAGTAACGCTGGGAGTATTGAAGAAACAAAAGATTCGTTCCGTATACATTTCTCAGGTCGGCCGTCGCCCAGTAAATATTCAATTTGGAGGAAAGTCCAACAATCCACTGAGGAAATAACTGCGTTGTATCTTAACAGAGGCCGTTCAGGACTGAGAAGAAAAGCACGAGTGGAAGGAAATATTGAAAATGTTAGAATAATGTTAACAGAAAACCCCTGAGTGTCATGCAGAAAGAATGGATTGCTAGTCAAAATCATTATTTAGCCGAATGGTAAACTACGACATGAAAGGACATCCCCATAAGATGCATGTCAGGCAGCGCAAGTGATGTCGAGTCCAATCTATGTTAGTTACCCATAATGGTCATTTTCTTTCAAGTGTTCAGCTTTTTGTACCCGGCCTAGGCCTGTTTCTCTATGCCGATAGTGCGTCTGTGCATTTACTTTAGTTAGCCCTTAAGTGACATTTGAATTGCATTTCAACATTACTTGATTACCTAGGTAGATAGCACTAATATTTTAAATGTAATTTTATGTGTACTACTTTGTTATGCAGTAGCTCATGTTTGTACACACTATTTTGGCAACAGGAAATGAATAACAGGTTTGCAGAAAATGTATCCGTGTGTTAAGAAGGCATTGTAAAGAGAATCGTCAATAGAGACCTCTCAGATCCGAAGATATAATGCAAATTCTTTCTCATGTATAAATAGGCTATAGTCTAATAAGACAACTCGCCTTTTAAGGGGCTTAAGGAACCGCCTTGGGAGGATAAACTATCTTGCATAGTTTTGTCTTAAAGGAAGGCGGTGTCGTAGTGTAGCGAAGCAGGATTATCCTGAGAAGCTTTAAGTTAACGGACTTATCACGGCGCACACAGCTGCTCGTCTTCCTAACGGTACCGCCGTAGTTAAGCACTAGCAGAAAACTATTTCTGTTGCTTTAACGGACTAAATACGGCGAAGGCGGTACACACACACACACACACAACTCACAATGCATGTTAGGCATCATCTTCTCCATACTGAATTTGCTCGGCGCGAGAGGTTTTCTCGTTGACTTCTCCATAAACCTGCACGATTCTTGAAAAACTTTATAATTATTGATAAATCCGTTTTCTTCATGAACGGTAAAGTCAATAACCATAACATACTACAGTATGCACCTATTAACAACACTCCTGCATATAACTTTGAGGTGCCTACATATTTGTATGAAAAAAGTATCTGTTTGGGCCAGAATTTGAGGAAATGGGCATCTAATTCCACCAATGTTATACAACTATAATTTGAATGATGCTGGGTACTTAGACATAATTAATGAACATGCGATCCCACAGATCGAGAATATTTATGTCAATCGAGTTAAGGGTTTGGTGGAGACTGAACGGAGCACCGGCTCATGGATTAATTGCTGTAAGAATATGGCTGAGAAAAGGTCTAACAACCGCATAGTTGCATTAAATCAAGAAATTGAATAGGCTCCAAGATCTCCAGATGTAACACCCTGTGATTATTATCTATATGACCAATTAAAGACGAAGGTAAATTTTAGCCTCTTAAAAACACTGAAAAAGTGAAATAAAGTAACGAGTTGTTTCATCGACGCGATCAAGAGCTCAAAAGTGCGAGGACAGAAATGAACGACATATGTTAGTAATTTCAGCTAAAAACTAGTTCACAATATCTTTAATAAAATCATTTATGGTGTAGTAGTTGTAAGGAACCTAAAACTTAAAGAAAAAATCCTATAGGTAAAGCCTAGAAAAAGTTAAATTGTGCGTATACATTTTATTCTTTGACTTTTCTGAGCAAACATTGTTCTGACAGCCTTCAGTAAAGAAATTACAGGTGAATGTTTGAAGGTATATAGCATGTGTCAAAAAGCGTTCAACGGAGAATATAGTCGAAATGAAAGAAAATTGCTGCAAATAGTTTTTCAGTCATATTTTTCTAACTTTTGGGTTCCATTTTTCGTGAGACACCCTGTATATAACAGCAAACTTTTTGAAATAAGAAAATTCTACGCCTTATTGCTGAACCTGTTGTGTGTAAACTTTGCGAACAACGCCCTCAGCAGTTTGTACGCACCAGCCAGTGTTGTGATATTGAACTCCAATAAAATTCGCTCATGGAGTGAGTATATGTGTACTCACGAAATCGCACTAGATTTTTTTACTCTATTCGCTCATACTTCCTAAGCTAGTTTTTAGACAGGAATATCCTTTTAATTTCTACGCTGCATTTCGTTTTTAAGTCATATATTACTTACTGCTTACTGTTTACTAATTTTAAATGACTGATCACGCTGATGGATTCGATGAAATCGATCCAGATCTCAATCATTTGAACAGACTATATCCAAACCTAAACGACTCTCATGAGTGTAGGTATACTAATGTATCAAAATTCAATGAAACTATACGAATAACTCGCCAGGATTTCTCACTCCTGTGTTGGAACTGCAGGTCACTCTATCCAAAAATGGAAGAGATACAATGTACTATTACTGAACTTAAGTATAACCTAGACGTGATTAGCTTCACCGAAAGCTGGCTAGATGACTCAATCAAAGACATGATTCGATTTGAAAATTATCACAGTTACCATTCGCTACGAAAAAACAAGCGAGGCGAAGGCATCAGTACATATATATCTAACCACATAGACTCGAGAATCATGGCAAGTGCAACAATGAATCAGGATCATATAGAATCACTCTTCGTAGAACTGTCTAGAGATGGTAAACGAATTGTGCTTGGAACGGTGTATAGGCCTCTTACAGTCTGTCCTATATCCTTCCTGAATGAGCTAAATCGTATTATTTCTCAGTTCAACAGGTCCTTATACAATGACACAATAATATGCAGTGACTTCAATTATGATTTACTGAAACATGAAAGCTGTGAGTCAATCTCTAATTTCCTAAATGCCTTTCAGTCTAAATCCTTCCTTCCGATCATCACAAAGCTTACACGAATATCCTCAGAATGTGCAACGATGCTTGACAATATCTTTATGACAGACCCAACATATTTTCTTGCTGGAATAATTACTTCTGACTTATCAGATCATTTTCCAGTTTTTCTTATTAAGAAAAATGTCTATATTGCTTGCACTGAACCACGGGCTGAAACTTACTCATATCATAAAGTAAAGAATCAAATTTAGAAGAAATGCTCACCGTTCTAGAAGAATCAATGATAACATTGCACCTCTCTCAACACAATAATGCAACGAGCATTGATGAAGCAGTAGTAAAGTTGACTGAAACTATAATGACCGCATACAATCAATGTTGCCCAATTGTAACTCGTACAGTTACCCCGAAAAATAAACAAAAGCCTAGGATTACTCGAGACATCGCGATAAATATGAAGAAACGTCAAGCGTACCTAGCCCTCCTTTACAAAGGGCGAATATCTAGAAAAACATATAACCGATTCAGAAACTATGTGACAAACCAGATAAGAACATCAAAAAAGAGCTACTTTACGCTCAAGTTTACTCAATTTAAAGCTGACGTTAAAAAGACTTGGCGCCTCCTTAACTCTTGCTGTAAACCGAATAACGCCGATAAAAAGTTTGTTGAATATGTTGTTCAAGGTAATGTGAAATACCATGAGAAGAAAGAAATTGCTAATCTCTATAACAATTTCTTCGTTCACGTAGGGAAAACTATAGCTGATGGTATTCCAAGTGAACCTACTCATCACCTGGAATACATGGATCATCTTCGAGAACACAACTCCTTTTTCTTGACGCCTACCAACTCTTCCGACGTAATTGCGTGCATAAACAACTTGAAAAATAAATCGAGTGGGTTACAAACGTTTCCGACTAAAGTACTTAAAATTATTGCAGATATTGTCGCCCCGCTGATTTCCAATATTATTAACCAGTCTCTCCTCCTAGGCACTTTCCCGAACTCCCTCAAAGTTGCTAGAGTAACCCCTATCTTTAAAAATGGTGAAAAATCATGTGTAAATAATTATCGACCTATCTCCGTGCAACCAATTGTTAGCAAGGTATTCGAAAAAATTGTGAATGAAAAAGTGAACTCTTATTTTGAACAAAAATCATTTCTCTTTGATAGACAATACGGCTTTCGTTGTAAAAAATCAACAACACAGGCAAAATTACATCATTTACAATTCCTGTTTTCAAATGTAGATGAAGGAAAGCTTGTCTTCTCTGTGTTTCTTGACTTTCGAAAAGCATTCGATTGTGTGGACCAAAACATATTACTCTCGAAACTACACTGTTATGGCATTCGAGGAGTTGCCCATGATTGGTTCAGATCATACCTAACAAATCGGAAGCAATACGTTGTCATTGACGACGCAAAATCGGACCCACTGACAATTAGCCATGGAGTTCCACAAGGATCTGTTCTTGGGCTTCTTCTATTTCTGATTTTTGTCAATGATTTCATTAAATCTACATCATTTTTCAAATTCATACTTTTTGCCGATGACAGCACGCTTTCTGCGGTCCTTCCGGACCAAAATCCCGCTATGATTGCGGAGAGTATAAATAATGAACTCCACAAGCTTTCATCGTGGCCTAAAGCTAATAAAATAAGCCTTAATATCGATAAAACAAAATATATTACATTCTCATACAATAAAAATATTTCTCTCCCACGCATTAAAATTGGCGAAGGTGAAATCGAAGAAACCAACTCATGTAAATTTCTGGGCATCATAATAGATAAACATCTGACCTTCAAAGAGCACATCGCTCATATTAGTTCTAATTTATCAAATCCATCGGAATCCTAAATAAAGTAAAAAATTTCCTCCCTGAATCAACCTTACAAATGCTCTACCGAACGCTCATTTCACCACACTTGCAATACGGAATAGAAGCATGGCACGGAACTGATAAAAATAAAACAAATAAAATTTTACTCTGCAAAAAAGAGCCATCAGAGTGGTAAAGAACCTAGAATATAATGCTCACACAAATGATTCATTAAAAAATTAACAAATACTTAAACTTTCGGATCTCTACAAAATCTCCATTTGTAATTTCATTTACAAAACATCAACAAATGATGGCGACAATAGCCTAAAACAATTATTAACTGCGCAAACTGGTCATCATGACCATTTAACCCGAAATAGAAGTAAATTCATGCTTCCTTATTTTTCAAAGGCCCGGTCGCAACACAGTATCCTCTTCGTTGGAACTAAAACTTCTAACTCAATTCCTGAGGAGATCCGTGAAAGTAATTCTTACACAGTAATCAAAAGAAATCTTGAGTCTCACATCCTATCAGAATACTAGTCGTGTAAGATCACCAAGTCAAATCTTGCCTCCTACATGTCTCATCCTAATAATGTAATTGGCCATGGTTAAAATCGCCGATCTTCAGTCTGTTCCTGAATCGTCTATCGAATTTACTTTTAAATATAGTCCATATGACCTATATTGTAAAATGAAGCATCAAATATCGAGCTAATTATCTCATTGATCAGTCAAATGCGAAACTAGATTAAGTGAATTAGGTTAAACTCTATTGTACACCTTAGAATAACGTGATGGTAGGATGCCCTAGAAGTCGCTGAACATGTTCGGGCCCACAGGTAGCTATACGCAAATTTGACCATTGTACTAGACTTAAGAAACATTCTACCTCTGTAACACCTGTGGTAAATAAATTTTTTAAATTGTTTAAATGTTTTAAATTGGTTAAATAATGAAACGCACAGCACGTGATGGGCGGCGATAAATTTTACGGTAAAGCGAAAGGGATAAAGATGTAATTTTTTAGCAAAATCGTATAACGATAAAACGACGAATTTCCAAGATACCTTAAAGCGATAAGCGATAAATCCAAAAATACTATATTTTTGCACTTATGCAGCTAAAAACCTCTTTTGACACTTAAAATACCATATATTACTAAATAACTGTCCTCTGGCTCACTGCTCAGGGACATGAGGGAGCTCGAGCGGGAGATGGTGGGAATGGCCACAGATCCCGAACTCCCGGAAAAGTTCCGCTCCCGTTCATGAGTCACATCACTGCTGCTGGTCTTCAAGCGGAAAAAGTCCTCCACTGTCCTCTTGCCTGACATCCTGAAACTCACTAATCACTAAATTCACTATTCTCGAACACTGAAGTGTGTTCGCCGCGACACTAATTAATAAAATAATATAAAACGCAAAAACCTAAACGATTTCCTGAAAAGAAAAAGTTGACCCACAAAATCACGAGACGTTCGTCCGAACGGGAAGCACGCTCTCGGCGCACCTCAAAACGTAAAAAATATAGAAAATTAATATTTAATAACTAAATTTTTAGTCATGATAGCAATATACAATTAGAATTAAGTATATATAAGTTATAACACACAAAGAAGCTCTGGATCGCTGATAGTATTATGAAATACACAGAGCTAAGATCAGATGCGTCCAGTTGGGGGCTATTCAAAGAAACAGTGACAACCAGTGTTTCCAGATTGAAATTTCCATAATTAGCCAACTAAGGTCCTGAAAAAGCCAGAATTTTTGACCAAAAAATGCCAGATTTCGGAAATTTGTCACAAAAAATCCAATCTGGCAACCCTGGTGACAACAGAAGCGCGGGCCGCCAGGCGCCTGGCCGCATCAGTTTGCCGCGTACCAATGAGTCTGTAACCTTCCGCCATAACGATTTTCCGTCTTCTACTTTATCGCTGGATTTATCGCGAGGAATCTGATGGGGGATATTCTTCCCACATACGCCTCGCATGGCCTTTTATGTTGAGCCTGTAGTGTGGGCCGGTGCGATTTTTTGTCGATTTGATCGGGGTTCGGCCGGTGTGTTCGGATGGTCCTAGTTTTTTGAGATTTAGTGTGTTGTTAGGCTCCTTCTCTTGCTACCACATGAGATGATTGTGTGGCCAGTTGGTCTTGTGGACGGGCTTCTCGCTTGTGATGGTTGCTGGTGACGTAACTAGGCCGTGATCTGCCACTGACCCTCGACCTCCTACACTCTTGCTGCTACTTTTACCTTTTAACTGTTTTTTAAGTTTGTGTGAATGTGATTTCATTTCATTAAAATTGTGTTCGGGTTTTTAAACTTAATATTCGTGAAGGTGTTCGGTGTGTTTAAATGAACTAACTGGGCTAAGGCCTATTGTGTTGCACTGTAGTTGTGCTACGGCCTTCTGCATTGAATTTTAAAACTGAAACTTAAATTTATATTTATGGGCTGCGACCTTAATTTAGGCGCTGCCGTTAAAAATCTTTATGATCATAATCTAAATTATTCTTGAATTGAGCTGATGAGGTTTCTAACCTTAAGAGGTGGGCCAACGCTTGCTCTGCATGTGAACCTTCCAGCGGTATTTTTTCTTCTTGGCTATGACTTTCACAAGTTGAATCATCTCCTTACTATACTTTCTGTCCTTTGACCGAACCTTGTACTGTTTTCCACTAAAAATTCTAATTATCTCTTAAAGTGGTTTGGCGGCCCACCGAGTATGGTAATATACTTGGGTGAGTTTCTTGGTCGAAGTTTGTTTATCAAATTGAAATCTTCTGTGCATCGGTCTGTTGGTTGTTCAACTCACCATTTTTCTTTTGTTGTTTCCTTAGTATACAAGTTAAACTCAGCTTCGCTACCATCTGGGCTCCCGTCTGCTGGCTGTTCTTTGTTTGGTTTTTCGCCGAATCTACAGTGTCTGGTGCCTCCGATCCGGTTCTTCGTTGTTGTCAGGGTACGTTGTGCTAGAGTGCTTCCGGCCTTAATTCTCTGTGGCCTAATATTGAAATATAAGCTCGTTAGTGTTCATCATAATTCCACGAAATTAGGCTTGATAATGATCGTGTTGTTGCTCCTTGCAGGTGTTCATGGTTCTGTCGCGGGCTACTTGCTCCCTCCGGTTCCCGTGCTGGCTTCTTTAACGATTAACCGTGGACCTAAAAGAGACGTGCACCGTAATGCGACCTAACCCTGTCAAGTCTTTCAGTGACGCAACGTTGTTTGACTGAGCACCTCCTATTCGGGGCGTCGAACCTTAATCAACTTAATATAACTATCAAGATATTTTGAAGATTTTGCTGTTCTAAACTGAACGGTAACATTGTTACTGTCATTTTATGAGAGTTTCGTACTCCATATAATCTGAATTGAATGGAAGTTTAAATTCCATATAATTCGTTCAATTTAAATTTGTTTATTAAGAATAGTTTTTTCTATCCTTTAATGTAGTGTGATAGAATTTCTCACACTGGAAGCGAAAAATGTAAGCGATAAATTTTCGGTTGAAGCGATATTATCGTTTTATCAAATTATCGCTTTACTTATCGCATCGCCCACGACTGGAAACAGATGAACAAAATAGAGGCAAATTACACAAATTTTTAGGGGTGAAAATATACACAAGTACACAAATGAATTAGGGAACCTAATCTAATAGGATCGTTTAAACCGAAGTAGAGAAGTAATGAATGATTGTATAGATTTTTGGACATTGTTATACTGCTATATGTTGGTGAAAATGGAAAACGATTAAAAAAAAATTGGTCTTGCTCATTTTGAGCTTTACAAACAGAATTTAAATTAGATAGTTTAAATGGGTGTTGGTAACTAGTACAATCGTCTCTAATAATTGTGAATTGAGCAGGAGAGGGATAGCGACCACCAGTTCTGTGTGAGACACCCGTATGATGACTGTGATCAATAAATTGCTGGAAAGCAGTTCTTCTAAACATACTGTATGAACGGAGGAAGCAGTCACACACCGAAGAATACTCGCAGCAGATATAGAGGTCCTCACTTAAGAGATCTCTTATAATTGAAAAAACGTTGAAAAGCTTCTCTACAGTAAACCAGATCATCAGGTGAGGTTACAAATTTATGAACCAACTTAAAAAGTTCCATCTTTCCTTCATTGTTCAAGTGCCCTATAAATGGAAGCCTGACATGCCTCATTCATGCATAGGCGCAGGCAGGATCACAGGAGGACAGAACAGCTTGTTCACAACATTTTGGAAGCGCTGCTCTCCAGCAGTTTATTCGTCGCAATCAGCATTTGTGTGTCTCACAAAGGTGGTCTCTATACCTCTCCTGCTCAATCTGCAATTAGAGACTATTGTTAAAGTTTCCAACAGCCATTTCAACTTTGTAATACTGTCTGCAAAGCTCAAAACGAGCAAGACTACGTATTTTGGAATCGCTGTCCATTTTCACTCACAAACTGGAGTTAAAGAGGGATTAAAACTGTGTAAAATGATTTGTTGTGCTAACATTTTAACTTAGTCGATCCAATCAGGTTAGGTCTCCGTATTCACTTGTGCTCATTTTCAATTCGAGAATTAATGTAATTTGTCTTTAATTTGCTTATCAGTTTCATCATTTCAGCAATGAGAGTGCAAAGCTATTAAAAGTTTATTAAAAGCTTGTTATTAAATTGTTTATTATCACGTTAGCTCTCAGTGTCATTTTATGAGTGAGATTTAATAGAAATCGACCAATGGGCACTGCATAAATATTATGTGAAATATGTTATGAATAATATTGAACATAATAAATATTGTGTGGGCCACATCAATATTATATGTCAACAGTCGTTTTGTTTCATAGTTTGTACGTTAAAAGCCTGTTTACTTATGTTGTATGACTATTGTTTTACTTCATCGTATGAGAGGGAAATAGTAACTACGGGGCTTAGCCTCAAAGTTTCCGGTTTTTATCATTAATGAGTTATTTCAAAATAATCATGGCTGTTCTGCTAAGTACTTTCCCATAATAAAATAAACAGCACTTCTTTCCAGGCATATTCCATTGGAAGTGAAATCTCCGTCTATAGTATATGTATTCAATTTCTTAAACATGTTTCTCAACTTTGCGATTTAAAAGTCTAACAGCAAAGGTCTGAATTTATGTTTGAACGAACTGTATTTTGTTCGTTGCGCACCTGATCTGAAGTTGTTATTTCGAATGATAAGTTCGTCGGATGCATGTGAAAAATAAAAAATCAAATTCTAAAAAGGGTAGCAACCAATATTTTTTAGTGGTTCGGATGCGAGTCATATTTTAGTTCACTAAGAACGAACGGATACACGCTAGATTTCGAAGTGAATCAGAATGAAATGGAATCTGTCGTATTTGGGTGGTTTTGATGCCTGGAATCTCTACTCTAATAACACCCGCGTCCATCCGTCTGTCCTCTCCGTGTGTCACCCATTAATTCATCACATGCGGAGTCGGAATGAATATCGCGTGTATTGTTAGGAAACAGGGATGTGTGTCATGTGATTTGTCGAATATTCTTTTACATTTTTGACGGATCGTGTGCACTCGCGCCTCATCAACTCTAGAGAGATTAAATTTTTTTAATTATTTCGGCCTATTTTTCATTTTGCCTATTTTCTTATTTTAAATAAAGCGGGTGGACTAGTGATAATAAGATTCGTCGTGTATGTTAATGGGTACGAATTTCCAATTTTTCTGCAGTCATCGAAATTATTTATTGGTGAAGCATCGAGTACATCATGAGCATGGACGTGATACAAGATTTCTTATCTCACGGATATCGACATATTCAAATTAAGGGCATCAAAGGAAAATAAAGAAGAAAAAAGCAGTTTATTTCCAATAAAGTTGTTCCGTAAAAACTGATACACTTTTATTTTTCAATTTTGAATAATATTGAATTCCAATATAATTCGTGTTATGTATTCAATATTATTCATGTTGAATAATTTGAATTTCAATATAATTGAATATTATTCAATAACATTAAGGTCTTTAATTGGCATGTAAATTTCTTAAAAAGTAAAAAATTGACCACCGTTTTGTCGCCCAAACTAACTGGTATAAAGAGAAAGATGTAAAAAGGGATTTGAACCCTCCATAAGGAAAGAGAAAGTAGAAAAATTAGAAATGAAGGATACACAGGATGAGAAAAATAAGAAAAAGAAAGAAATAAGAGATAAATAGAGCTTCATACACTGCACTTTCTTGATCAACATGGTGACAGTAAGAACTTACTGGAAGATTCAATTATTTTATTTAAAGTCAACGCGTGGGTCAAAACACTGTCATAAAGAGTGCGCGACACAGCACAACCAAATAATTTGTTAAAATAACCACAACCACTAGACGGTCGCATTTTTCCCTTTATTAAAAATTTTTAATTTTTACATTTCAAATGACCACAACCACTTGACAGCCACATTTTTTATGCGTGGCTCGCAAACTGAATTATTTATGTGCTAAAGACTTAACACACGACGCTTTAATACCACTGCATGACCGATGTGTAAAATAGCACCATTAATTTTGCACCATCATCACTTTTGAAAGATTTAATGGTAGTCAGATTGCACGCTAGTCTGTTATCTCGGCCTCCTTTTCGCACGACGTTTTAAGTAATGCATTTCGAACTGAAGCGTAGTTTCATCCTCATCATCAACGTAAGAAAGGCGATGTCCACAGTGATCATCCTCTTCAAATCTGCTGCTGGGAGTCGCTGAGCTGAACGTTCTCCCCTGAATTTTTATTGAGTTACTGCAGTTTCGTGCTCATGAGCTTTGTGTTCATCCGCGGGTGTTTTGCGACACGGTTTTGACTGCATTATCGTGCAGTGCCTTGGTGTTCTCCTGTTTCCTGTTTGTCCTTTCGAAAATTTCCTAAATTACGACTAAATTTGAAGTAATTCCCGCAGTGAGACTGATTAATGAGAAATTGAACCGAATGACTGAAAGCTGAAACAAAATCTCTGCCTTGGAATGATTCAAGATGGCATCGCCATTCTCACCGGCTGTTACCATGCAACAATGAAAATCCAACTATTAAAAATACATAAACATGTCTGTTATTCAATTCACTCACAAACGAAATACTCAGTAGTTTTAACTAATATTCATACCTCCCGTTTAGTCATTTTTAGTTCCATATCATGTTGATTTTCTTAACACAGTGCTGCACGGCACTAGCAGAAGTTAACTGTGAAAAAGACCTCCCATTCCTCGGCACCGTTTAAACATCACGTACCCTCTGGTCCAGTCGGTTCTGTCCCCGTTCAAACCTCCACATTCTTTCGTGTCAACATCTAGACTTTACAAACAATGGCTGTTACCTCTCAAGCAATACCTGTTACCTCTGTTACCTCTTAATATTGTATACCTCTCAATTTAGCATTGAATTTACATCACTCATACTTCAAAGTCCAATTATACCTAAGTCTATTTGAGGGAGCATTCTCATCCTGCAATTTTCAAAGCTACCCCAACAAACCCCATTCTTTGTTCATAGGGTAACTCACATTCCTTTCTCCCCTTTCTCAGCGTAATACTACCTTCGTTTTAAAGTAACGCCGTTCTTTCTCGCGCTCATGCAATAGTTTCACTACAACATTATAGGTGCAACGCTATTTATTTTTAGTTGAATTACTAACAATTATTTACCGCCAGATAATTTTGGTTAAAAAAAAATTACAAAAAATGTTTGTACGCGATTGCTAGTGGATTAAAGAGACAAAATTCGAACGAAGAGAGCACAATAAATTTTCTTCACTTCTATTCAAACATTTTGAAATGTTGATACACTAAGCATCCATGTGGAATTCGCTCACCTACTTTGAAAACTACTTTATCGAAAAGAATAACAATCTCCAATATATCTCCATGTGAAGAGTTCAGTAAAGACGTAATATACCTTTGCACCAATCATAAAGCGCAAGTATGGAAAACCGAAAGCTTCACTAGCAGAATGACTAGTTTAAACCTCAAATGCTTAAAATGGCATACTTCATTTCCGACAGTCATTAATTCCGATTTCAATACGAGCGTCACATCTCTCAAAGCATCATCAATGCAGACCACACAATCAGAGTCGTTCGGCCGAAGTGAAAATCTTCCAAGCGCCGCCTGCGAGGATTTAAGAAACATCTCGAGCAATTGAGCTTCAACATCATTAGCAAAGTACTCACGCACAAGTTCCACAACTGCAGAGAAGTAGTATTTGACCCTTAACTCCACATCTCCATCTTGTGCTCGAAATGATCCATAATCATCAGGGTCGAAAGTGCACAAAACAACTTCATTGCTTGCGTGTGGTGATAAATAAACTTTTCGTTTAGAGTCTACGAGAAAAATTGGGCAAAACTAAGAAGAACATTTAAAAATCTGTTTCCATAGATATTTCCATGCTCAAGATGCAAACCACCTGAATCCTTATTACTTCTCTGGCAACAACACATCAAGCAACAGTAGGAATAAAGCCGTTCAGATAAGAAGCCGAACAGGCATCCTTAATTTTTCAGTGCAGCGAAGTACAAACAAGTAAGTCACCTTTGAAGAATACTTGTATCTACTGCAAATTCTGAGTTCGCCAACTGTTCAAAATGTTATAATCTCTCCCCCACTCAGACCCACTTAACTGGAATAGAATATCAAAGCAGTAGGTACCCTCGAAGCAATATTTGAAATCTTCTGCCACTTCAAATGTCAAGCTTATGATGGGGCAACTTTTTAAGTTGAATTCGCACGAAAATGCTTTTGATATTACGCTACAGACTCAAACTAATACTACTCAAATTATTGAATCAAATTATAAAGAACCTCTAGACGCTTTTCATCTTGAAGACAATATAATATGCTCACTTTAATTAAACTGAAAAACATTGATAGCTCGTGTGAAGTTCAAACCATAATTTGCGGGCGCTTCGTTGACCTCCATGACACAATTGACCGTAATCAACAATTCGAAAATCACATCATCTTCTTCTGAGATGAATGTTTCTCGCCCTCTGCATGGCCTCACTACGATCAAAGAACTCACCATGAGCAAGCATGCATTTTCCCATACTTATGTAGTATATTTTTATAGCGGTCATCAATTGCACTGGGCGTTCCGGTTGTGCAAAAAATTGGTTTATAATTATTTCAGCTTCAAAGTTATTTGCATAACTCATGTTGATGCTTGCATTGATGCCCGCACCTGGCCTTGAACACAACAAGAAACACACTATTTCCTTCAACAAATTGCTCATAGATCTAGTCTACGTATCACTGAACATGTAGCTCCCAGTTCGAAAATTTTTGAAATTGGATCGAGTCCTTCATTTCATTTGATGTAGAAAAACATCATATGAAATGAATCTCTCTCAAATGAACTTTCTAGTAACATGCTCAACTATCGCCCGCCTGATGATCATTAACATTTTTCTCTTTCGACCTCTGCCTGTTATAAAGTGCGTACAAAAATAGGATTTCATTCCAACCTAATGCTTCAAATTCAAAAGTTGCTATGCTCCCCTCATTTGTGTCATTGGCATCCAATCATTTATTTAGGAATGACAAACTTTAAACGTACAAAAAAAATGTCTCAAAATTTTGATTGAAATTCAGTGAAAGATCATCCACTCAACTTCATACGTGATCATCCCCATGAAAAATAAAATTATCGACAACATCCCTCAAATCAGTCAAATCAAAGCATATGAGGAACACTAACACTCAAGACGCTCTGCTTAAAATCAATGAAAAAATATTCAGCGATATCGATCAAACGAATACCACACTCTTTCTGCTACTCGATCTTTCTAAAGCGATCGATAGCGTCGATCATGAGCGACTTTTAAGAAAAATATCGAACATGAAGGAACACAATGGTTTGAAAGCTACTGATCAAATCGATCTCATACAGTCCGTTTAGATTACAAATTGTCCCCATTTATTCAAAACAATTTTGGTGTTCTTTAAGGATCTCTCCATGGTCCGCTATTGCTTTCTATTTTCATTTACGACTTCCATTAATGACTTCTGACACACGAATCTCTGCGTACGCAAATGATGTTCAAATCGGAATGAAAAGTTCTGTTGCGGAATTCCGCAAACACAAGAAAACTGACACCATATTGAGTAACCTGAAATTATGGTATGATCAAAATGGGCTTAAACTAAATCTGTATGAAATACAATGAATTGCAAATTAAAAAAATTCCAAACCTGACTCTTCCGGTTAAAAATGATGTAATTAAGCCGTTTGATAAATTCAAAATTTTGAGTATTTGGTTCGATCAAAACATGTCCTTCACATCTCACGTTGAGAAAACTTGGAACAGCATTTCCGGAACCATAATCTTTTTCAACGTAAAAAAAGAATACCCTACGAAAAATTTCGATTATTAGCAATTCAATCTTTAGTGTAGCTTAGTATGGGGAAAGCTTAGTATGGGGAAACACATCTCATGTATTGTAGCTTAGTATGGGGAAACACACCTCATGTATTGTAGCTTGGTATGGGGAAACACACCTCATGTATTGTAGCTTAGTATGGGGAAACACACCTCATGTATTGTAGCTTAGTATGGGGAAACACACCTCATGTATTGTAGCTTAGTATGGGGAAACACACCTCATTATCTTGAAAGAAAGTTACAAAAATGTATGAATTTCGCTGTTAAGGTGGTATGCAATGGTGTGCAAAGGTAATCAAGCAACCCCTCTTGTATGTAAATAAACTCGGCTGGACTCCTATTCAAGAAAGGTTTCTAACTATTAAAGCCCAATGCGTAGTTTCCGCTTCATATCTCCCTCAGAGCAATGCTGATATCGTCTGATTCCATCCTCCATTGTAACCAACCAAAAACCAAATTGTAGAAATAACGTCTTAGTCAGCTACCGTTCATTTGACATGGGGCAGAAGGCTTCATCAATATCAGGGGCATTACTGTGGAACAAAATTCATAGAGTATCAAGATCATTCAAAAATCCCACAAACAATAGAAAATTTAAAACCAAAATAGTAAGACATTTTACATCTCAACAATAATGGTATAATGATTTTCATAAGGAAAAAAGTAGTTATGATTAGCTTTGGTTCATTACCCTACATTTTAATATACTTTACTTTATTACGGTATATTTTTAGTGTGCGTAGGAGATGGGATTGCTTGTATGCTAGCACTTCGGTACATGTATTTACGCTCAGCAGTTACAGCAAAACTGCCAATCTAACGACTTAAGTTTGTTCTCTTAATAGGTTTTTACTCTTTTATTTAACTATAAACTTGTCACGTTACCTAACATGTCATTTCCTTATATTATTGTCAAACACTTATATAAAAAAAGGCGTTAGTTGTTGTGTGATTTAAAGCACGTTCTTTGGTGCAGTTGAATTAGATCTATTTTGGCACGTTCGCACGAAAAGATATTTTAAATTTTGGCCAATTTGAACCTTTAGTTTTGAATGCAAATTAGCCACAAACACTGTCAACATTATTCCTGCTGTCACAAATTCAAAGCGCAGTGTACGTGGAAACTGTCACTAGCATTTCGCCCCACAATGTTCATCATTTTTTTTTTTTACTGCATTCATCAATAAACATTATCAAACTTAAAATACCTTGCTATAGGATACATTTTTATGTTTTTCCCAGTCGTTTGCACAAGCATTGATATGGGCTGTCATGGCACCCATATATGTTAATCAACTAGGGACTTATGTCGAGACTTTGAAAAGCGATGTAATTCATAGTATGCATTAACGTTATAGGACATTAGTGTTTTCTTATTCATGCCCTAAAATGTTCCTGTTAGCCTTGCGTAGCAGTTTGTCATTTCTTACGCTCGTGAGTATAGTATAACGGCATTATTTAGGTAGTTAGTTTCAAAGATTGCTCCAATTGTGTTGCAAATGATTTTGGTTCGCATTGTCCAAAATCTTTCTGATGTCTGTGACTCCGCAGTGAATTCTTTTGTGCCAATGTTATTAGCTTAATATCGTAAATCAGTGTTGTGGTGTAAAGTATTTTACTTCTCCGAGCTGAAATATTTGGCACAATATTTTATTTTCTCCGATTGTCATACTAGTTGATACGTTGGAGTGAAAGGATGGTTTCCGAATATCGACCTCACAGTCTTAGACGCAGAATTATACAAATGTACCTATTTTATTTTTAACATTAATTTCCTGGTATCTTACGTTCCTAAGCTTGTATTTCCATGTATGCACTCATAGGAGTGTTTTCAACAGTACATTGTCCCCGGAATTACGTTTTTGGTAAACTTGTATTTACATGCATTATCAAACCTGATTACCAAACAAAGGGAATGCATTTTTCCATGCCTCTACTCAATCTTTCCCTTCGACTATCAGCATGGGTAGGACGACTCTCATGGTGATAATATTTCAACTAAGAAGTTTTATGTTAGGATATTTTAAAAACCAATGATGTGTTTTGTTTCATCTCTATTGGAAACAGTGAAGACCATAAAACATCTATTTTCATATATACCTCCTCATAACGACTAAACTCCGACAAATGTAAGGTCTCAAGCCTCATTTGTGTATTCGTCAGCATAACCATGAATGAATTAAAACGATCATTGAAAATAGAACCAATTACCATCAAAATCAATGGACACTGTCCCTTTTACGTAGTAGCACACCAGTCATTACACAAGACCAACTTCGAAATGTATTTATCATGTTGCATAAGTTGCAGTCAAAACAGAGAGCTAGGAATTGGAAACACATTTACTAAGTTTATTGAGAAAAACTGAGGCGACATTCCTATGTTGATAGATACAACGATCACAAATATTTCCATCATGCTGCTGAAGATCTCATACCATAAATCACATCAAATGTGACTGGATGAAAACCTTAACCTTCGATGAAAAAGAATGAGTCATTTGGAAAACAACAGCTGACCCGATATTAAACTTATTAACAAAGAACTGCTCAATAATGCTCCATCGAAAAAATGATCACCATAAAACCCTCACTGGTCAAGGCAGAAATCAGGCTGGAGCTACACAATTTTCGTGATTAAATAATGATGCCAAGCTAAAAAAAAACCTTGAAATGTATCCGATGCATCACCCTACAACCTGGGCAACAGTGACTTCCTATGATAATGCCATTTCAGAGATTATATTATGTGAAACATGTAAAAGCACGTGTTCTCATTGACAAAGAAGATGTCAACAGAGTAATGTTGGTTATTGAAGGAATTGACCTTTTTTCGTTTCCGTAACACGGTTCGATTCACAAACCCGAAGTTTGTTGTTTAATATTCCCTATTATGAGCTCTGTTTTATGGCATTAACAGCAGCAGAGACAGCCGATCTTCTATTTTTTTTGTGAACGACGTATACTCAATATCCCAACTTGTATCAAATGAAGCGTCGTGTTGAAATCGACGTGAGGGTTTTTAGCTTCACGCTCCGCGGCAACATTTCCAGAAATGACCGCTTCCGTTGTAACCGAAAGTTCGGAGAGCGGTCTATTGGTATCGAGAGCTCGTTCAGCGTGATCGGCTTCCTGGCTTAGTTTAGGATGTGTGATTTGTTAGCTATTTTTCGTTGCTGGTGTGATGCTAGGGACTGAGAATATCAGTGAAGTTATTTATAGGCATTTCATTACGAGAGATGATTAGATAATGACACAATCTGTTATGCAGTCGGTAGCAGCTTCAGTGCTGAAAGGAAGCCGTGTAAATGTTAGTTAACATAACGCTCGGAGAGCTTCCGATGCACTTTGAGGCACAATTGAGACATGTTTGTAGTGCTGGAATTTCAGAGTTAATGTTATTTATAAATCAACCCTTTTATCTGTCAGTCAGTCAGTCAAGTGAATCAGTGACTCAGACGCTTAGAGCTTGAGTAACTTTTATCGCTAGTCATTTTAGTATTCGAATAGACCTCAGCGCACTTCTCAGTTGACTGGTTGTTTAAAATACTTAGCCCATTGTGTTTACTAACTTTAGTGCACCTACACTACAGGTTCCAGTATATTTTCAGCTTTTTCACTATCAATTTAAGTACTATCTATAAATACAGTCAATAAAAATAAATAAGAAAGCAAAATCAGTAACTCTCAAATTAACCATTTCATTTAAATCAAATTAGAGAATTAAAAAACCGGACGCTTCGACCTCTAAGGTCATCTTCAGCATCTGAAAATTTTTTAACCACAAAAGTCCATTTGCAAAACATTTGAAAATTAAGAAGCTATTTGTAACGGATAGGAGGAAAGCATGTCGCTTAGAACTGGCTTGTCTTTCATGATATAAAGAGCGATTCTAGAACACGGAGATCTGTTGGACTAGATGCTTTAGCAATAATATTAAAATCGTCTAAGCGAACGGGGAGGTCGCACTTCTCTGCGTGAGAGCGGACTGCAGAGTGAGGAGGAGTTTTTAGAGGCAAGTTCGTTCGATAGCTCCGTCCGGCATGCTCTGCTACGTAAACACGAAAGGATCTGGAAGATTGCCCGACGTATTCAGATGCACATTGTGCGCAACAGTACTGTACTTATAAACAATGGAAGAGAGCATAGCCTTTGGGAGCTTATCTTTATAGTTGAAAATTGACTGCGCCCTGCATTTATTCAGTATGATTGCTCTGAAATCAATGTTCATAAAATGTTTCGATAAAACTGAAATGACCTTCAATTTTTCCGAATGGTTACCGAAAAAAGGTAAAACAAAATAAAATTGCTTTTTAGGAGCAGTAATCAATGGAGTCCTCTTATAAAATTGACCATCGAAAAATTTTCTAATAGAATGTTCGACAAGCCTAAATGGAAAGCCGTTTTTACAAAAATATTTCGTCGAAAATTCGATTTCATTATGGAAGGTAGTAAAAGTTGAACACTTTAAAAGCTCTATGTAGAAGAGTCTTAATGCTATTAAGTTTAAAACGGAAATTACAAAAACTTAAAAAATTCATCTCTAAGCCAGTAAAAAATAAAAAAGCAAGGACAGTAACTCTCATATTAACCATTATTTTTAATCAAACAGGAGAATTAAACA
>JACJUY010002625.1:44098-99159 GCA_014220935.1 Platorchestia sp. MABIK | reverse complement strand
AGTTACTGTCCTTGCTTTTTTATTTATTATGAGATTATGCAAAAGGCTAAACTTCAATATTTATCAGTAAGCCAGTAAATGTTTACTTACGAAAGACGGATGTTTGAAATTTCCCTTCCCTGCGCGTTATCAGTGTCCAAAAATGGGTGACAGACATTTGTTTCAACCTCCATCGTAAGTTTAATATTAGCGTGTTGGGAATTCAGGTAATTTAAAAATAGATTACAATGCGAACTACTGCGGAAAGTAAAAAGATGTCATCAATGTATCTCTAGGAAAAAACAGGTCTAAAATTTTCAGGAGAAGACTCAAGCCATTGTTGTTTGAAGTGACACATTTGCAAAAGTGGGCCCCTGAGGTAGGCCCAAACCAAGCCCATCTTGTTTTTGATAAAATACTCCATCATAAACCAAAAATGAATTTAGAACAGAATGTTGCAACAGAGTTTTGAATAATTCCCTGGTTAGGCCAAGAACTAATTGGGACTTTGCGAACAGATAGTTTAGACATATTTCTATAGTTTTGTGCAGCGGTATGTTTGTAAACAAAAAGTCAACATCAAAAGAGGCTATAGAAAGATTATCAGCATTACCAACAGAAACGACATCATAGATAAAAGCTTTAAAGTTTTGAACAGTAGAAGAATTAGTCGTGAATGAAGATAAAATAGGAACTAAAAATTTAGCAAGACCAAAGCTAGGGGTGGGGTATGCTGCAAAGACGGGTCTGAACGGAAAATTTACGTGAAAGTTAGGTTTATGAATTTTCAGCCGGCCGGATGAAACACCCGGGCCAGAACCAGAAACAAAAAACTCTTGTGTAATTCATCAGAAATTTTACCAGAAAATTTTAGTTTACGTAGGAAGCTATTGATTTTATCGTCTATACGTGGCGTAAATTTTAGGACATGAGTTTTTTCCGTTTTTGTAATTTTCGTTTTAAACTTAACAGCATTAAAACTCTTTTACATAGAGCTTTTGGCGTGTGTTGAACTTTTGCTTCCTTTCAAAATGAAATCAAATTTATGACGAAATATTTTTGTAATAACAGCTTTCCATCCAGCCCTGTTGAAAATTCTAGTAGAAGGTTTCTTGATGGTCAATTTTATAAGAGGACTCCATTGATTAATGCTCTTAAAAAAACAATTTGATATTGTTTTACATTTTTTCGGCAACCAATCAGAAAAATTGAAGAAGGAGATCATTTCAGTGTTGTCAAACATTTTATGAACAATGATTTAAGAGCAATCTTACTGAATTAATACAGAGTACAGTCAATTTTCAACTTTAAAGATAAGCTCCTCAAGGCTATGCTCTCTTCCATTGCTTATAAGTACTGTTGCGCACAATGTGCGTCTGAATACGTCGGGCAACCGACCAGATCCCTTCGGGTTCGTGTAGCAGAGCATGCCGGACGAAGCTATCGAACTTGCCTTGAAAAACTCCTCCTCGCTCTGCAGTCCGCTCCCACGCAGAGAAGTGCGACCTCCCCGTTTGCTTTTAGGCCTTAGACGATTTTAATATAGCAGTTATTTGACCCCCCCCCCCCCATTCCCAATCTATGTGCTCATGAGCATTGCTCCCTAAATATCCCTTTGTAAACATGTGTATCGTGTACACGTTTCTGTCTCATTCCAAATTTCTGTCTCAAATGCTTTCCGCATAAGCGTGTTACACTCTGAAATAAGAGCGGGCGAAGTCCTGTAATTATCTTCGTCTTTCAGCGAACACATTTAACTGTCCTTTTTGCCATGTAAGTAAATGACTCCCAAGTTTTGATCATCAATGAAAATTTTGCAGCAGTTCTAAATGAATGTGCTTCCTACATTACTAATAAAACTAAGCCAAAACGCCCTGTTCATATAACATGAAGTAAAAACGAGCTGAACATAATTACGAAAACCCACTAGAATGAGTACAAAAAGAATTAAATAATACTCCTCGGAATAGAACCAAGCGGCATAAAACGATTTCACAGAAAAAATAACTAGAGCAATACAACTATACTTCCACCAGGAGTTATTAACGAAAAGAAAGCATAACAAAACGGAGGGAAATTCTTTGTTTGATGCATAGCCCAATATAAAACCTTAGAACACAGAAGTAGAGTTTAAAACTCCTTAGTGACAGTCACTGATTTTAACTTTTTTTCAGGAGTAGGCGTAGAAGTCTTCAATTAAGTTTTTAAAACCAATTCAAATCAAACTCCAATATAGTACACACGTGCTTTACCTTATTTACGAGAGCCAGTGTCTAATAGGGATCACGTTCAGTTAATTTACCGGAGTTACTATAAATTATATAATCACTGAAAACACAAATGCAGTCGGACATGATTGTATTTTCGTTCAACATACAAAAAAAGTTTCCCAGTCACAGCGCCAATGATTCGTTTGATTATTACTTCATCGATAGCTGCTAACACAGGGCTTCTCAATCTTTCTATTGTTGTGTACCCTCTCAGCTGATCGAATGGCGTATCTTCATGTACCTCCAGCACAGTTAAAGGTTTAAGAAACCATAAAAATGCACTTAATGATTAATAATTATACATATGTATAAGGTTGTATGTAAATATACATATATTGTACATTTTAACATATGAAGTACATAAATTCTAAACTTGAAAAAAACATTTGCAGTAATAAATCTTGAATTCCGCCATAAACCATTGAAAAGAAGTAACAATAATAATTACCAAAGAAATGATTTAAAATTTGTGATTGAATGACAGTTAAAAAAAAACAAGCACAAGAATGAGTTCAAAAATACTTGTTCACTAAACTTGATGTATTATATAATTACTAATTAGAGAGATCGTGGCGACTGTATCTTATTTACGAGTTGGCCAATGTTGGGTGACAATTTTGGCACAGCACAACGCAGATCATGTTGAGTTGTTGTCAGGCAAGATCGATTTTTCGTTTGTATTGCTAACAAAATCGAAAAAATGGACTCACATAGCCATGTCTATTGAAAAAACAGAGTGGGGATAAGGAAGACGCAATGCTGGTAATTATTTTAGTGTTGCAAATGCATAATAATAATTGTAATAAATAAATACCTTTTGAAATACTTTTTACGAGCTTTAAAGAAGCTTTTCGGTAATCGTTATGTGATGGTAGTCCGCCAAATTTCAAATTGACGATGAATTAATATACAACATTTTCGTCTTATAAATGTCTCAATGTACATTTATTTTTGATCAACATTCCATTGCAGCTATGCCAATGATTAAGCAAAAGATTGAAAGGAAAGCAATAAAATATATAGCTTTGGCTCAGTTATTCTTAGTTCGAAAGGTGTTTATGTAAATGCACCACTGTGTTTCTAATTACAGGGACACAGAGATGAAGAATGCTAAGCAGGACAATCTATACTTATATGGACACATAATGTTTTGTTTGAACAAAAACCGTTGATGTGGGTGAAAGTATATTGAGAGGTAATAAATAATTCTACATGTACATAAAACTAAAGCGACGACTGCTCGGAATTTTGAAAACTAATTTTTCGTTTCGTTTTTCCTGCTCGAAAACCATGCTTCATCTCACAACAAATTTTTGAAATTTCATACTTAAAGATGCTGGCATAAATATTTCCGAAAGTCCGATACGAGAAAGAACTTTATTCTGCGAGGCCAGCAAAAACATTACAAGATACGAACAGAGCAATAAAATAAACATTTACCGTGTTCACTGAGAAAAAATATGGGGTAATTTTGACACACTTGAATGTGTCATACGTTTGTCACAAAACCGGCACACAATTGTGTGTCATGCTGGCGACATGACACACTTTAGTGCATCACATGACGCAGTAAATGCACTAAGGGCAGTCATGACACACTTAGAGGAAATCTACGGAACTTAAAATATAGATTTAGCTTACTCCTACTATACCCTTCTGACTTGCCCGTGGATAAAAGAAAAATTAGTTTATAAAGAACCAATCAATTATTCAAAGCCTGTGCTGCACCTCCTTTTGAATATAAAATTTTGAATTATCACAATATTTCTGCAGAACAAAATTCAGTGCTTAAAAAGTTAGCGTATTCTGCAATTTTACAGAAAACATTTAAACATTTCCTACCGTTGTGTAGAAAAACTTCGTGGATTCATTCCGAGTTGAACAGATTAATTGAAATCTGCAAACTAATTGACAGCGTCTTCAAGATCTTCCTCACACAGTGTTAAATGTATTTTAACATATTATATGAGCTCGCATTATTCTGACGGTTACACTGCCTGTACGTTCATCGAATGAAGAAAGCCCTGATTTCATCATAAATTGTATTCTAGAAACTTACCCACTTTGCGACGCATTAAAAACAGGCATCTGCATGAGTACATCCTACACTCATCCGTTCAAATCAAATCAGTATCAGTTCAGTTCAACCATAATTCAACACTTAAATAACACATTTTCTTTATATTTAATAATCAGAAAATTAATAGCTGAATTCTAAACAGTAATAAAAGAGGTGAAAATTTCAGACCAAATGTTTATCGACTTAAAACTAGAAGGGATAAGAATTACTCAACATTTGTGACCACATTTCCGCATAATGAAGAAACACTTCAGAATTAAATGAGGTCTCAAGCTTACTGGACAAGAACTCTCAACTTGGAAAAAAAAAATTTTGAACGCATGTTATCACGCAGCAATAAAATTTGATTTTATCACAATACCTGTGTAAAGAGTAAACCTTTTTCCATACACGAATAAAGTAGAAAATTCCTGTATCAATTACAGATCAAGTTAATGAAAAATTGTCTCCCAAAGAATCATGATTGAAAAAAATATCTACTTCTGTATGCACATTTCCAAGTAAATCTAGAAATATTCAAACGGAGAAAAATTAGGTTTTGCTATTAGTTTCATAATTAATATAAGTTATCGTAAAATTAAGCCTGTTTTACTCTATGATGAAAAAATTTCATTTTGAAAAAAGAAAACAAATTTCCAAACACTTATCTCACACGAATGAAATCCTGATTTATCTCCATTCAGGATGGTTTCATTTTCATTCAAGAAAAAATAAAATAGGCCTAATACATATTCGTACTTACCGGTCAAGTTATTCACTTTTACACAAGTAACGAAAGGAAAGTGAGGAATAAAATATTTTCGCGATTGTTTAAACGTTTCCTAATAAATTCAGGAACTTTCACACTGATGGAAAAGATTTTATTCGTCACTTTCGGTTCCATAAATAACAGGAGTTCTCGTAAAGTTAGAGAAAGTCTTACACTACTGTTGAGAAAATATTTTACAAGTTATTAAAGCTAAATGAATTCAACCATTGTAATCACACACAGGAATTCTTATTAATAACCATGGCAGTACAGTTTAATAGTACTATTTTTATACACAACAAAATAGAACACCACATATTACCAATCGCAGTTCGAGGCAATGGGCGCTATAAAATAAGAGAATTCAAATAACCTTAACTTTTTTCCAACTGTACGCACATTTCTTCATAAATCAGAGAATGTTGGAATCGACGAAAAAACTACATATAACACTTTTTAGTGCCATATTTACTTCAAGTTCACGAAAAGTGAAGGTCTCATGCTACAGTACCAGAAAAAATTCCTCAAAATTATGCGTCTGATGTGCCTCTGTCGAGAATGTTGCTTCGTGAGTCTGTGTTTCGGGCTGTTTCGTGTTGTTTAAACGTTTATTAATAGCTGAGACGGGTCGCTGTGGAGGGAGGGTGGAATCCTTGAATCCTTGCTTTGAATAATTGTCTCAATTGATTTTAAGTACTGCAGGTGTAAGGTTAGCTGTTATTGTTTTGGACAAGGCTGGTTTGAAGCCTTGATTGGAGGGTGTTCCGCAGTGTAGCGTCGGGCTGCGGCACAGCTTGCGCTGTGATCATCATGCACGCCTAAAAGTTCATTCACTGAGGGCCATTTGTATGCTCAGGTTGGTAGTTAATTGTTAATTGTAATGTTCATCATATTCATCGAATTTTTCATCTTCAAATTGTGCTTATTGTTCGATCAGTTCTTTGTAATAGTCGTGAGGTCTGGTTTCTAATGTTAGGCAACTTCTTTCCCGCAGTACGTGCTTGTCATCGCAGCTCAAGTTCTTTGCTTAGATTGACTACTCTGTCTGCTCCCTTTATGGATATAATTTAGGTAATTCAAAATGAAATAACTGTTGCATGTTTTCTGATGAATTTGTATTTCGGCCCGTGGTTTGTTCTTTAAATTTGTATTTATTTCGCTTTCTTAATTGTCCTCTAGCTGGTACTCGGTGTTGGCCCTCTGTTTCGCTCCCGGGTGTGGAGATTGCACAGGAGAATTTTATGGTAGAATCACTGCAGTCTGCCTTCTGCAACCTGGCTTCCTGCATGACTTTGTGCCTAGCTACATTGACGCTACTGCCTTGGAATTTGCGGCACCTAACCCTTCAAACCAAGCATCTGATCTACTTTTCGGAGGTTACTTTCGGCTCAACCTTGCCTGTGTGAGCCAGATTAAATTAAACTTACCCTGGCTGCCTGCTTTTAATTGAATAAATATGTAACCTTAATAAATACTTGAATTAAAAACTAAAGAGTAAAATGAAAAATTAAACTATGCTATTTTAAGGTGTTCTCGTCGCGGATGCGGTTACCGCACTTAGAATTTGTTCATTAAGTTTGAATCTCTGCGCTTTTGCAGTTAAACTAATTTTCTAATTGAATTTTGAGAAAACGTTTTGCTTTTCCTTTGAACTTTCGATTGTATGAGCACTTCATGGAATTATGCCTTACAACAGAAGGAAACGAACTCTATTCTGAAACGGTGAAATAATTTCCGAACACTTTTTAGTTCACAAATAAAATTTTCATTCACTACTACGCCATTAAAATGTGAGTTTCATTTTCACTCAAATAAAATTCCTACAATATTTATTTGCACACATCGTTCAGTTATTGACTATATAGGATTAAAATAATGTACTGGAAGGCTTGTACGTTTGTGACTTGATCGCAGCTTAAGTTAATTGCTGCAATTACAAGTAAAAATTGAAATAGAAAGTAAAATAATTTTACATTTATGTGCACATTTCTTTATGAAGTCAGAAATGTTCAAACAAACGAAAAGAATTTAATTTAACATTTTTAGTCTCATATTTATTGGATTGTAACAGAAGTTCTGTCCTTTCTTTTACTTTGAAATAAAGTGAAAATCCTGTCTAGAATTTTTATTTAGTGTTCAATAAAGTACCCATTTTTATTAATTACATCTTCCCATCTTGCCTTTAGCTTTCTGATTTCTTCTTCATTGAATTTAGCCAGTTTGGACTACAAAAAACTGGTTTCATTTCGACCTCTTCTCTTGAAGTAAGCCTTTGAATCAATAAATGGTTCTGTAAGCTCCTAAAAAAATGAAAATCGGTTGGAGCAAGATCGGGAGAATAAGGTGGGTGATGCATGACATCCGAGCCAAATTCTTGGATGAGATTTTTGGTTGCTCTTGAAGTGTGGGGTCTGACATTGTCATGGTGCAGAATCACTTCTTTTCGATTGATCAAAGAATGACGTTTTTCCAGTAAAACTGCTTTTAAACGAGTTAGCTGCTGACAGCAAACTTCAGATGTTATTGTTTGATTGTCACCCATTATATAGTTCATTATAAACAATGCCCTTCAAATCCCACCATCCACACAAAAGAATTGATTTTGGGGGAGGTCTACTTCTCGGCTGTGGAATTAGCTTTGAACCACGACTTAGCCACTGTCTTTTGCGCTTAATCGTCACCCAGTTATGATTCGGTTTAAAAAAGGTCATTGAAGCTTACGAGAACGCAGTGAAACACAACATGTCACACGCTGTTGCCTGTTGATTTCTGACAAATCGTGTGGGACCCATTTCCCAGCTTTTGAGACTTTGCCAAGTCTTTTCATTTCCCGTTATATGGTCATATGGCTTTCATTAACGGTTTTGCTCAGTTCTCTAGTAGTAGTACAGGTTGTATTTTCATCAATGGCAGCTTGCAATTGCTCAGAATTGAGTTTTTTTTGAGAATCCTGCTCTTGGTTCGTCATTCAGACTGAAGTCATCCTTTTTGAAACGGGAAAACCATCTTCTGCAGGTCTTTTCATTCACAACATCATTTCCATAAGTGTCTTAGAGTGTTTTTGCTGCTGAGCTTGCCGTATTGAATTTATGAAATTCAAACAGTAAGATATGTCTGATATGCTCTTCACTTGGAGTGTACATTAGGGTTAAAAATAGTTTTAAGTTACATAATTATCCCACAATCTGGAAAAAGAGATCACATTTTATTAATTACCATACATAAGCACACAACATTAACAAGCTAAATTGAAGTAATCGTGTCCTAAACATACAGCTCAAAAATTGGACAGGACTTCTGTTATCATCTGATACTTCGAATGGTCGAAAGGGGAGGATGCTTACACTACAGTATGAAATTAATTTATGTTCTGAGACAGTAAAAAGAACAAAATACACAAACAATTTTCAGAAAAGAAAAATGAAATTTTTCATCATTTGGGTATACAATATCATACAAATCAAGAAATGTTTGAACAAATGAAAATAATTTCAAAAATCACTTTTAGTTTCACAATGAGCTTAAATTCTTGTTAACAATATTTCAAGTAAAAAGTTTTGCTTCTATGCAATAAAAACAATGAAACAAACATTAGGACTTGGAGTCTCAAATTCCTTTTGAATACAAAATATAAAATGAGAGTAATCGTGTTCCTTTCGAACTAAATAAAAAAAAGTTCCCACCCACACTGAAATTCCATAACGCAACATCAAACCATGATGTGTTCCATTGATTTACTTATCAAATGACCATCACTCGTAATGTGTTGACTGCCACTGGTAGCGATACCGAGGTCTTTTGGTGAAGATGGTGACTAGACTAGGTTGTCGCATTCCTGGTCAAGTCTCGGTCACTGGATCTTGCGAGCCTGTTCTGATTTAAATTTGTTGCGCGATCACCCACATTTGATAAATCAGACGCCTATGAACCAATAATCTTTTCTATTCAATATTTAATTAAACATCGCTTCGATATTCTATTAGAAATTGTAAGCAGGAACACATACTGAAAAAGTTGTCACGAACTTCCTTTGCTCATTATCCTATATTTCAGTACATCGCACAGCATTTTTGTAGAACGCACATGTACCGTAATTGCCTAGATGCATAGATATGTATTTGTGTATGTGTGCGTGTTAGGTGTATGTTCGTAGGTATGTATGCGCATGAATAATTGCATATGTGTATAGATTTACATGTATAAAATATATATGTGTATATATTTACATGTATATATGCACATATGTGTGTACTAGGCTGACAACTGTCATTTTAACTAAAGATACTGATCCTTTTTTCCTGTTCACTCTCAACTTGTAACAATACCTAACTCGTCATCTCTTTATTATTGTAAAGCATCCATGTAAAAAAACTATAAATTTGTTGTGTGATCATCCACTTATACTTAAATAAAATGCTTATCAACTAATGAGCGTTATGCTACAAATTTTTTAATTAGAAATACAAAACTTGTAATTTTCGTGGTCCTCATGCTAATATTTATATTTTTTCCATGGTTCCTTGAAATGATATTTTTAAACATCTGCCAAAACAAGCAATTCTAATATTACTTCCTGGCGTCATAAATTTCAAAGTTTTATTTCATGTACATGTAAACTGTCAAAAGTGTTTTCATCCCACAATGAAAATGCATCGTCCATGAAATTGTGTTGTCTCTTATAATTATGATTACATGTATCATCAAATGTAGACTAAGCAACGTTAGGAGTACCTTGCCCTCAATCATTTCTTTTTGACTAGTGACATGGGTATTACAATACTCATGTGTGTGTATCATCTAAGTGTATTAACTTTAAGATATATTAAAAACCAATGATGGTACTTTTGTACCATTTCTATTGGGAATAAACTGTTTTTCTTTCAAGTAAGAAGATATGTAGTGGATTTTCATCAAAAAATTCAATACACTTTTCCTGTGATATTAGTAAAACTGTTACTCTGCCAAACATCTATCTATGCTACAGGTAGATTTAACTTCATAACTATATGATTAACTTGAACGGGTCAGATTCGCTGTCTTAACGAAGTTCAGCTATGAATTATTTTTAATAATTTATCACTACACTTGACATTAAAATTCCGTATAGCCACAACAAACGCGATCTAAATAAAGCGAAAAGAAGAGGCAAACCATTTGGTATGAACCGTAAAAACAAGGAATCTATGCACAAAGTGTGTTCCCACATTGCACATTGAAGCAGCAAGTTAGGATTGAAATCGAATAAGAAAAGACAAAAATGGAGTTAGCAAAGATGGCATGGCAACTGAAAGCTAATAACAAATTGCCTTTTTTAGATTGTTAGGTACAGCGCACAATTAACACCTTTTTCTCTTCTGTTTATAGGAAAGATACGTTTACTGGCATGGGCTTAAGCTATTTTAGTTTTTGTCCGTAACAGTTTAAAATAACTAGTATCAAGACGTTATTGTTCCGGGCATCTGAAATTAGTTCCAATTATTTATGTAATGGTTGCTCCTGCGTGAGATCTTTTGTTGTCTTTAATCATCGTGACATTTTCATTCGTCACTTTATTTCATTTTATCTAGCAATTCACAGGTTGGATAGAACTTTTCTAATTCATTATTAATCACAATAAATTGTACCGAGACGAATAGCTGCCACCACCCAAATGGAATTCATTTTACGTTAATTGGATACATCGATTACATGATGTTAGTTAATATCATTAAACTTCGGTAAGCGTAAGCACGAGCTATATTAGGCAATTGTTAACGTGCATCTCATCATCAATAGGTTCAAAAAATCATCTATGCTCTTTTCTGTCCCTCTCGATCTCACTTCACTACTAAGAGGGAAAATGAAAAGGCATTTCTACGTTATGTTATATGAGCGATATCGACTACAGATTTAGCTACGTATCCTACATACTTAGTGAGATGAAATTGAAAACATCTAGACAAAGACACAGAATGGGTGAATACTCATCTTGCAATTAGTGAGGCTCAGTTGACCGGTAAACCCCTCGTGATAGCGTCGCCATCTTATCAGGATTGTGATTGACGATTGCCGTTCGTGGCTGACTTTAGTGGAACACTGTGCTCAAACCACGGCTATAGGAATGAATGAATATTAGGAGCTCAATTGACTAAATTAGGATTCTTGGCTGAGTTAAATTATTCAGCGACACGAGCGCAAACAGCCGCAAGGCCGTAGCGCACGAACGTGAACCCTCCTCTCTTAGACTCTTAGCTCTTTGTGCCCTCCGCTGACTGCCCGGGCGTCTCTCGATCTGAGGGACGTGGAGTGCCGCTTGTGCTTGAGCGAGGATTAAATACCAAAGGTTATTTATGAAAATGATATATGAAAATAATACCAACGGGAACTATTTCCAAATGAATTCAAATACATTGATAATTAATTCTTTAAAAACAATTATACCAAAATTCTCCATTGAACAATATTAACAATTAAAAGTCTTCGAGCTTCTTGGCATTTTTTGTCGGCATCTCCGCGCGCAGCATCTCGAAGGCGTCCTGACGAGTCGATGCTTTTGGAAGGTAGAGACGTTTGAATGTTCTCACCGACTAGAGACTTTTTGACATCCTTAGCTTTTGCGGTCTTTTAGAACTTTGATGGAATGATGCGCTGGTCAGTCGCCTCTCCCAGGTCTTATCGTGGCTTCTTTTTTTCTTTGCTCGTAGATCATCGATATATGTTATACTGAGATACTGAGAAGTAACATTTATCTTTGCACAATGAGCTTGAATTTCTTTAACAATTTTTTTTGAACAATGGCGTTCCGCTTACGGCAACTGATATAAACCAAATGTAATTCTGCTACGATGCCGCCGACAGTAGAGAAAAAGAAACTTTACGTGTCAATGCCGTTCTTTGATTTTCAGTCCGAGACGCTGAAGTTTCTTCTCCTCTTCTCCTCTCCTCTATTGTTTATAAATATTGTTGCCCATCGTGTGGGTCTGTGTATGTTGGTTCTACTACACGTGCAGTAAGATGTAGAGTATTTTCAGAGGGCATGCACTCTGCATTTCGTTGAGAGATGGTTTGAGCTTATGAATGAACAATGATTCTAAAATAAGTTGGTCTAAGTTGGCGGTGCAAGTATCTAATATTTTAAATTTGCTAATGTCAATAATCTGTTCACAGGAATCGTTACTACAATGTTGTCTGAGACTACCCACCGAGCACTTTACGTCAGGGTTGCTGAACATGCAGGTCGAAGTCATCGTACAGGTCGCTTGCTTCCCTCTCCTACTCATTCTAGTATCAGACAACATTGTAGTAACGATTCCTGTGAACAGATTATTGACATTAGCAAATTTAAAATATTAGATACTTGCACCGCCAACTTAGACCTTCGTATTTTAGAATCATTGTTCATTCATAAGCTCAAACCATCTCTCAACGAAATGCAGAGTGCATACCCTCTGAAAATAGTCAACCGATAAATTATTACTATTTTATACTTTTTGTTGTTTGTTTGTTTATTTTTTCGTGCTTATATTCTGCGCTTCTGTAATTTTGGGTGTACTGACTGGTTTAAGATGTAGAGTATTTGAGCATATTGGTAGAAGTTTCAGAACCGATAATCCACTAAGCAAGCCACATCACTCAGCAATACGAATTCATTCAGAGCAATGTAAATCTCCTGTTTTGCAGCAAGATTTTTCCATCTTAAGCTCTGCTAACTCAGTCTCTGATTAACGTATTCTCGAATCCCTCTTCATTAACCGCTTAGAACACGATCTAAGCGATATGCATGCAGTCGTCACACCCTTTAAAAATAGCTCCTGTTTAGCATCTTACATTTTTTTGTGTAGTATTTTTTCAATTTATGAATATTTATTTTCCGTGTGTTTTTTTCAGATATCCTCTGATGATGACCTTAGGGGTCGAAACGTTCGTTTTCAACAGAAATGTCTTTTAAAGCGATATTCTTTGCTATAACCTTCATTTCAAAGCTATGTTGAGTCATATAACCCAATCTGATACACAAAGAATCAAAGTGGGCACCAAAGAAAGAAGGATCGAAGGCCTATCAATGGCTGAGGTAACGCAGAAGTATCCAATTGCCTATTTAATGCCTCCTAGAAGTTCTGCTGTGAATTGTCTGATCCGCTATGAGATCAGCTGATCGACATTGAAGGAAACATCAATACAATGATCTTGAGTAAACCAAATGAGGTTCAGAGCTGTGCGAAGAGAATAGGTCGCAACTAAAACTAGGAGGGAAGACTCTCCTTGATAATAAAATTGTTATTCTTTGTTCAAGAATCATACCAAGGTGAGTATTTGAATAATTAGGAGTTTTTATTAAATCGGTAAGTTTGTTGACGAGATGAGTTCTATAAATTTCACCATCTTGGTTAGACGGAGTATAATTCTGAATGTACTCGAGTTTACGAGTAGGGTAGCTAATACCAAAAATTGCGAATGAGTATTCAATCACATCTCTGGTAAATCATTTTTCTGATCATTAAAACCTTGAAAACGAAAAAGCAGTGGATATTGAAATCATTTTTATTAAAATTTCACTAGGTCTTATTATGATTTATCTAAAAAGAATCTATTCATTCTATTAAACGTTGCGGAGATCAGCTCCATCCTCAGTGAATCAATCTGCAAAACGTTGAAAAGAGAAAAACTTCAGCAAAATCTAAGAAGCACATATTTGCATTAAAAATCAACGTTTTAATTTGCAATTAAAATGAACTTTTTGCACTATCAGGAACGGGTTTTTCTTTGGCTATGAATAGAGATTTCTAAAATACGTAAGTCTAAATCATTTAAGGCAGTGCAGAAAAATTTAAAATCCTCTTCTGCTATTCTGTCACAGCACTGTTCGGTGTGTGGGCGAATAGACGAGTGGGTAAAATCCTTCCACTACGGTAGCTGATTCTACGGTACCGCGCAATCCTAATGTACAAAGAATGGCAAAGTCGTCGCCGACATAGCCAGATGTACACTGTACACAAGTAAACTTCTAGACAAGGTATGTCAGCATTCGTTTAGGAATCACGTCTTCGTATTGGAAAAATGAGCCAACTTTAGAATTGACGGAAATGACACATAGTTTCACGGTAGGAAAAAGGCGTTTGAAAAGGATCTCTAAGTCTCTTGACATCTTATCAGTAAAATCTCCAAAATACGGCAAAACACAATAGAGACGTTTATTGGCCATGGAAAAGTACGTGTTATTGAAAATTTTTTAGCCAGAAACTTTTTAATTTGAACATGAACTATAGATAAAGGAAACAAGTTATGACAGAAGTTTTTCAGAAAAAACAATTCACCGTGTAAGTCCATATAGTTTGAACAAATATTATAAGATCGATTCAATAAGGGCTTAATAGTATTAATTATGAATTTATAGTTACAAAAAACTGGAAAATTAATTTTAATCCCAATCCAGTACAAGTGGTCTTTCGAAAAAAAAGATTCAAAAGTGTGGCCTATTCTCATAATTTTGAAATTTAAAAGTGATAGACAATTATTGCTTTCAACTTCGACAGTAGATTTTATAGAATGAAGCTTGGAATTCAAATAGACTCGGAACATGGTGACATGATTAGGATCTCGAAATAATAAAAAAGTATCGTCAATGTATCTTCGGTAAAATGCGCTTGGTGAATATGCCAGTCTGAACTCGGCTGTCACAATAGCTCCTGCAATAAAGGTCAAGACATTTATTTGGAACATGATAAGAAGTTAGTTCCAAATTTTGTATTTCACACGAAAAAATTATCTGCGGCCTGAACATATTAAAACTACAAAAGGCATTCGGGTCCCCCTTGCTGTCGAGATTTTATGCAGAAGAATTAGCTATCTGACTCAAATTGAATGGCTTGGGATCGAGAGTTGAAGCATCAAGTAGAGATTTCAAGGTGAAAATTAAGGGAAATGAAGTTAAGGTGTGATTATAAATGTTGAAAAGACTGATAAAAAATAAACAGGGTAACCCCCTGAATTATTTTCTCTGATGGGGATTCTACAAGGGCTAGGACCAGTAAAGAGCCATCATCTGCACGTTTGCATAAGAGGAAATTGTAGGCTGTAACAAAGATCCAAACTGCCATTGATTTATCATGCACTTTCTAGTTAAAGTTTTGCGCGATTATTTGATTATAACAAACTTCTCAGAAGACAGTCTTATCATACCCTATTTTGAATGCATCCTAGAAAGGGGTTGCCATCATGTCATGATTCATAGAATTTTTGATTTACAAAATTCTGTAAGAAAACAATAAACTACACAAGATAAATACAAATACTTTCACGTGCAAATAAAGTACTCGTTCATGTTTAGGTCCTAGCTTGAGCTAGCATAAAAACCTGTCTTCCTCCAACTAACCAGTAAAAACCACTGAAATTGAATTAGTTACATTCTAAAACGGTTTTTAATCTAATTCATTTATTGCCAACCAAAGTCAATAACCTGAGAGTTAATAAACGTCAACCCATACACCAATTTTAATAAGAATTTCGTGAAAAGAAAATTCAAGCACTAAATATAAACAGTGGTCACTCACACGAATTCTGGTCACTGATTGAGTGAAATAAAAATCCCAGCTTGAGGGAGAGATGGCTCATTCCAAGCGCAAATTGATGGAATAGAAAAATCGAAGATTAATTTTATTTAACCATTATTGGGAGGTCCACTTCTTTCATGAAATTATAGATGTGAGTTCCTTGTAGTTGTTCCTCCATTTGGTATTTTGGTATGTTCAAGAACACAAAAAATTCACAAGAAACAAGACATAAAAAGTAATTTTTTCAGTCTTTCTCACTTTCCTGCAGATGCTCTTGTTCAACTTAGTCACACATTTTAAGTTTTGCCTTGCGTTTCCCACGTGTGTGCTATCTTCAAGATTTCAGAACTAAATAGGATCGCGCACACATTGATGCCACATCTCCCAATAAAACTGGGCTTATGCTCATATTTAGTTGAATCATATTTAAGGATAGCTAGAAATTTGTACTCACACAAGGAGAGGGAGCACTGTCGGTATTTCATTTTCAAAAACTGGAAAATACTCTTGATACAAATTAGGAAATATTTTTGAAAAAGAACATACCAAAACGAGTACAATGTAAAGTAAAGTTTAAGTAAAACAAGTAAAAAGAAAAAACTAAGTAATTCAGCATTATGGCTAAGGCTAAATCCAATATTAGTTGTAAAAAATAAAGAGATTTAAACTAAAGTTCAAAGTTTTATATGTTTTTTTTGATGTTAATAATGACTTTAGTCTTTGCCAAAACGTCTGACAAGATAGTTTTTCAGCTGTTTTTTTACTTGTCTTCAACATAATATTTTTTTTGAGAACATACGTTCGTGATTGAATAGAAAATTGAAATTAAAATTGCATGAGAACGGCTAAATAAATGAATTTCCCATAGCGAGATAAATCTATAATGGCGACGATTGAATAAATGTTTATTTCAGTGATCATTTTCAGTTGAATAATCATGTCGCTATATTTGATTTTAGTTTACCATAATACTGTCGCTGATTATTCATTCACTATCTTTAGCTCAATAACATAGATTCTGACTGCAGAAATTAATCCATGTACACATGAAACTGCAAAGAAAATTATGTTGTAACTCGGTCTCAATCCTTTTTTATTCTTTCTAATTCTCTGCATATTCGCATAATGAAAATTAATAATGAAAATAATAATAATGAAAATTTATAATATTCGCATGAAAATTAATAACCGATAATTAAAACCAATTCATCCATCTATCAATATAAATTACACAATTTCTTCTGAGAACGATCGAGAAATTTCAAACATCGTAGATCATACAACGCAAAACAAGTGATTGTCTTTGATCTTGAATGCCATCGACGCTTGGATGAGTCACTGCTAACCAACCAATCATCGCATATGAGCCTGTTTTTTGATTGGTATACAAAGCAAACACATATGACGTTCAAATAACATATCCTCTTTCTAACTGGAATGAAATCAAAACATTCAACAGGCCTCGGAACGGATGACTTTCTTGACATCATCATCAAACGAATGAGGAAAATATGTTTAGTTATCATTTTACGTAACTAGCTCGGGACAACACATCATGGCCGGGAATGATAGAGATGCTGCATGGGTTTACTGCTGCGTAATTGAATGTAATATCTTATGACAGGTGCAGAAGTACATATGGCTTTCATTATACCCCAAACAAATTGCTGGGATCTACAATGAGACCACTTAGAAATTGGACTCCACTTTTTTGGGAAAGTACGCAAGAAATGGGTGCTTAGAGATGGATGACATATGCACGCATGGCAACTCTCAACGACAGGCGGACTAATTAATCATGCATACGTGGAGTCGGAATCCGTGTGCTACAGTTGCCACTCACGAAGTCGAAAAGAATACAAGTGAGCTATTGGAAATGAAACTATAATATCTAGCGTCTAAATCGACTATATAATGAAATACTCAAACTAACAAATAGTGCACATCTAATTGTGCTCTTTTGTCACATTTTTACTTCATGTTGATGGCCTTTGTCACATTTACTCATTATTCATGCCTATTATCCCTATGTCTTTACATTATTATGTTTCATATCAAGAACAGAAGGTATCTCTGCTTTATTTGACCAGAAAAAAGTTTGAATTTAGAAAATTTTATTGGTGGGAAATTTAATGCATCTTAGGTCAGACAATACATTGTTTAGTACACCAAGTCTCATGCTTGACTAAAACCCTTTAAATCGCAACTGTAGACTTTTCAAAAATTATTAAACTCTAACGAAAGTGCTAATTATTCCTACTGATAAATAATTTATGAGAATTAACAGCATTAATTCATTGAGTTTTATATTTTTAAGGACTTTCAATGTCACTAGATTGTTTTGATCTACGCACAGTAAAATTTACATCCGTTTAATACAATATCCTTGTGAAAAATCAGAGGATGCTCCGAGGACGAACTGGATACTCCACAAAGCTGCCAGTAATGGAGAAATTATTTTGAATTAGAGTGTTCTAGCATTCATTCGCGTTTTCAAAAAGAATTTTAAAAGAATAAGCGAATAGAGGGGTGTTCTATCAATAACTCTCACTCTTGCATCTGTGAAATTTTTTAAAATTATTCACTTAGTACTTGATAAATAGTTCAGTGACCCACGAACTTCAGATAATAACATACATCATGCGCAATTTATGTATAGTTTTTATTCCCGTGAAGTTCTTCATCTTTTTTGGGAGATAGGTCACGTCTAGTTTGACAGCATTATTCTGTGGAAAAGTGAAAGTTAATTTATTCTGCCGACAAGCTCGAGTCTATCAAAAGTGTTATATTTTAAAACTTTCACTGTGAGTACTTTTTGGTAAATCGGCATTTATATCTTACAAATTATTTATTAACACGTTCATCACATTTTCACGGTTGTTAACGGTTGGCAGGTTAGGTTGTAAGTAGCAGACTTGAGAAATCGACTGTACTACTTGTACACATTTTTGTCCTTCCTGAGATATGGGAAAAATACAATTGCGCGATGACATTTCACCTCGTTATATAAGTTACTTTGAAAAAAATGGTCGTGAAACTAATGAACTTTCAATCATTTATACCGGTACGCGAATGAGTTACTCACCTAGTGGTACACATAAGTCCCAATGCTTAGGAAACGCGTCACCTGCATTGAATATCTTATATCTTGAAATGAACTGAATACATATCTGTTTATGTGCCATGGGCAAAAAACGTTTCTAACAACGTCATGTTTTTCATTTTTTAACTTTTCGGCCTTACGAAATAGTCCAATTTCTCCACGTGTAATTTGGCTCAGGAATGCTCCTAGCATTTTTGTACTAAAACACAGCAATTCATTAAAATCTATTTTCTGTCTAATTATCTAATGCATCTAATTTTGTACAATGTATCTAGTCCTGCTACTAATTCTATGGAAAAAAAAATTGATTCTTGTCTAGCAGCTTTCGTCTTTTGTGATCCACAAATCTAGTCTATATTACTTAGGTTTTAGTTTTTGCGTTTTTCCAATGTGACTGAAAATTATTCTGTATTTATTTCCAGCCTGAGGATGATGTTAGATACGTCGAAACGTTGCATTTTATAATTAGACAGAAAATAGATTTTCATGAATTGTTGTGTTATAGCACACAAATGATAGGAGCATTCCTGAACCAACTTTCACGTTATTTTTTTCACTTATTCATCATATTTACTAAGGAGGTGAAATATACTGGAAAAAAATTTGTTTACATTTAGTTGTTATGACTCACGAATTGAACATTTAGCTGAAAATGCGAGATTTGGATGAACAGGACGTAAAACATGCAGCCCCGACTCCATTGTCTTACTGGCTGTGACTTTACAATCTCGCCCGAACTGTGTGTGCGTCAAGGTTGACACATCGGGGTGTATCAAGATTTCTCTGAATGTTGACCCAGTTTTTGAATGTTAATTGCTATCAACTGATAAGATGTAATCTAGTACTTAATCTAATACTCTAATACCATCAAATGACTGTTGGTGTAAAAAAATATGCGAAACTATTCAGCCATTTTAGGTCGGTAAATTTCATTTTAATTTATAAAGCGATGATCACTGCCAATCGAAAGCAGTGATAGTTACCAAGGAAACTTGATGTTAAGTGATTTGCGAAAAAGTCCAAGATTGAGAAAATTAGTCGTTCAAGTCGACGTTTCAGTGCATTCTGCATCTAAAGTCATTAATTTTATTTTTATTTATGGAATACATACAGACAAAGACGCATGAGGTGGACAATACCAATGTAACGAAATAATATGGAAATTAACGTGAGAAGTTCATAATTAGTAGAAAAATGATGTACTCAGAGTAAAATGAAAGGCAAATATAAATATAAAATATATAAACATTATCAATTTAAATTTGAACATCTGTAACTTTTTGAATTTTTAAAGTCGGAAACTATTTCTAATTTTAGAGAAATAGAGAAATTGAATAAAAACTCGGGGCTGCAAATTATGACATAATTTTTAACCGAACATGTATACATGATGGACTGTTCCTTAAATATGTGTATACATTAATACACTACCTGACAAAATTGTGCGTCACTTTTTAAATATTCTAGATCTTTGAATTTGGTGTTAGGTGGAACTTTTATAAATGATTCTTAAAGCCTCTTCTAATATACTGCCTAAATATCAGATGTTTGAAAAGGATAGAAAAATTTATTAACAAATTACTTTTAATAACGAAAACAAACTGGCCAAAAGTATAGGACAGAGGGGGAAAAAATAAGAAATTTAAAGCATTAAGCTACCGATTATCCTACATTAGCGAGTTTTCCTGAACAGTTTTTCCTGAACTGTTTGGCTATGAATTAGTAATTTGTTGCCGTAACAGCCATGCCAATGTGTTCTAAAATGGACATTTCTGTTGAAAGAAGAATAATTGAACTCAATAAACTTTTCTTACCAACTGCTTTTATCACAAAAAAAATTTCGTAAATCAAGAAAGACAACCCTTAAAGAGGTCAGAATCACCAGAAGACTGTCTTTAAAAGACATTAAAACCGCTGCTAGTTTTTCGTGTGAAGTTAATGCCAAAAATGGCATGGATGCGCATACGAAAACAGTAAATATACGTTCAAATGAAATAGGCTTATTCTCACGATGACCTTTGGAGAAACTACTCATTTAGTAGGAAAAATGAAAACTGAGATTCGTATACGCCAATAAGCAGGCCTTGTGGAATTTTAATTAGCGGTGAAATGTCTTCTTTAGATACGCAAGTAAATTGAAATTATTTGGCTTCGATGGTAAATCATTGGTAAGAATTTTTAATTGTAAAATATTATTTAGCAAGAGCACAAAAAACATCAAGTTTGGTGGCAGTAGCATTATAGTTTTTGAAATGTTTTCATGACAAAGAACTGCTCGTCTTGTCCCACTGAATCCAATAGAAAATAGAGAAATAAACAAAAACATGCTTCAAGATCATGTAATTCGTATAATTCACCACTTAACAAGTAAAAATCCTATTTTTAATGCAGGATGATGTCCCATGCACTAAAGTAAAGTTGGCAATGGAACAATTAAAAAAGGAAAATTTGAATTTCTAGATTGGCCACCTCAGAGCCCGGACCTGAATCCGACTGAGAACCTTTGGCACACTCTAGGGACCCGCGAAGGCTAGAAATTTAACAAATGAAGGAGATTTGTTCTTTCAAATTTCAACTGGAATGGTCGAAAATTAATTCCAGCATAATGTGTTCATCATGTTAAATCCCACAGCAGATGTGCAGCTGTGATTACAGGATAAGGGTCTATTCACTAACATTGAATAGTTTTCTAGTTAAATATTGAATTATTTTGTAGTAAAGTATTGAATAATTTTGCAGTAAAATGTAGTACAAATAATAAAGTACTATAAAAGATTTAAGCAATTATTTATCTTTTTGTCTCATAATATTAGCCATCTTGTTTCTGTTGGTGAAATTAATTTGCTAACATATATTTTTCTATCATTTTCTGATATCTGACATTTAGGCTGTATATTAGAATGGACATTAAGAATTATCTATAAAAGTTTCACCAAAAATCTAATTCAAATGATAATGAAGTTAAAAAATTTAAAATTCTAAAATGTCTCACCATTTGGGCATATATACAGGGTGTTTTAGAACAAGAGGCACAAAGTTGCACACCAGGTAGGAAACGGCGAAATAAAATTTCTTTCTTCTATAAAATTTTCTGAAAAAATCGTTTTGTGAAATATTAGCTGTTCATTGTTTTAAAGGATGAAACTTAAATACTCAATAACTCACAATATTCATTTAGAAGTTACTCTACAAAAATTGTTCAAAATGTGTTCCACCCATATCAATGAACTTTTCAAATCTTAGCCTAAACGACTGCCGGATATTAGGAAACACGTCAGGCATTTCAGAAATCTCACCAGCAGCCACTGCAATTCTGGCCACGAGATCTTCCTCAGATTCAATGGGTGTAGCATAAACAAGGCTCTTCATGTGTTACTCCCATAAAAGAAATCGAGTGGAGTCATGTCAGGAGATCTAGGAGGCCATGCAACAGGACTCTTCACCCGATCCACCTATTAGGAAATTGACCATTAAGGTAATTTCGGACAGTAATTTGGTATTTTTGTGCAGGAGCACCATCACGCTGGAACCCCATTCTTATTCTTATTGTAACTGGTAGATCTTTAAGTAACTCGGGAAGTACTTCTTCTAAGAAAACTCTGAAATTATTCCCGTTGAAAGGTGATGGCATGATATGAGGTCCAATAATTTGGTTATGGATGATACCAGCCCAAACATTAACACTGACCTTCGATGGTACGAATGTCCAAGCTCGGAGTGAGGGTTTTCAAGTGCCCATTCATGTTCATTGTGGGAATTGAACACTCCCTCACGAGTGAATACTGTTTCATCAGAAAACAATACGCGTTAGAGGAGTTAAATTCTTCCAATTCTTTGTAAAGGTACCACTCTGTAAATAATAATAAACTCAGTTAACGACAACCTCGGTCAGGGACTATTTAGTTGTCGCTTTGGTAGTTTACCAAAGTTACTTTCGTTTTGATACAATTGTGATTTCATTGAAATATCAGTATGAGTTACTTAAACCCGTGAGCTCAATAATGCACACCACATCGCACTAATGGGTTACAAACTTCCGGAGACTCCTATCCCAGCTCCCCCTTTTAACCATTGCAATCCGTAGATCTGTTTCGTGTATTTAAAAATACCATCACTATAAGAAACCGGGTTACAGTCCTCACCGATAATTGGTTTTGATGAACATTCACAAACACTAGAGACTTGATCCGTTCACTCCGATTATTTTGATGCATACAATGTTCTGCCATAGAAGACAACCCAACAGTGCCTCACCAGTACCCTCTCTCACAGTCACCATCTCAATCTCTGTTATAACAATTTTATCCACTGAGGAACTTGCGGAGGCAACCAAGCTAAGACTGATCAAGCAAAGACATAATTTGGAGCATATCGAAATTCTTCTTGTATTTGAGGATGGAAGAGGATGATCAGGGGCTTAATTTCGTTGATAGAAGCTAGAATCCCCGGGTGGGGTTCCAGCTACCCGCCCTCACTATGGCCGAGCGCTGACCCATGCTGGAACCCACTCTCGACAGAGAGTTGAGGATATCAGCACAGTGCGCTCGGCCATTTGTTCATCAGAGTTCACAATGAGTGATTTCTCATCAGATGAAACGCTCGACCCGACCAGAGCCGAAAAATGCCGACTCTTGAATAAAAACTCCATGATAGTGTCCGTTACACCTTCGCTTGTCCACCTTTACCTTTACAGATTTCCGAACACATTAATTTCCTTGACGAACTACAGCACTCTAAGGATAGGTCCTCCGTCCCGCAACAAGTTCTTCGTATTAACATTCTCTCCGGTTCCCGACTAAAGTATTCGGTCTCTTATTTGCTGCAATGCGGTACATTCCTCCGTGATATGTTTCACAGTTACGATCTCTGTTTCACACCATCCGCAAATGGGTCTCTGTCCAAGGGCCTGCGGGTCCAGGAGATGACGGTGAGTTTGGGTTGTGCGATTCAGTCGCAACCTATTTATGACTACCTCTTCCTATCGGTTCAACTTCAAGTCGGCTTTCTTCCACTTTCCGGGGCTGGTTTTTATTGCTCTCAAGCCTCCTCGTTCCTGTTGCCATTCCAAGTTACAAATCTAAAATGTTCTTCTCCTGATTACAGGGAACCAGTCGCTGTAGGGAATCAAAAAAAATTTAGCAGGTATGGTTGCTGCTGCCTTTGCCGCCTGGTCCGCGCCCTCATTATCAACTATACCCACGTGAGCTGGAACCCAACTGATTGTTATCTTTTTTCCATCCGAAATAATTTGGTGCATCTCGAGCAATAATTTTTTTAAAAGTTCATTATTTTCAGTATAGCTGTCGATCATTTGTATCGAGCTCATTGAATCGCTGCAAATTACGAAGTTTTGGGCTGGCGTTTCTTTGATGATATTTAAGGCGAGCTTGATGGCATGCAGTTCGGCTGTCATAACACTTGCCACGACTGGGAGAGAGGCGCTTCTTATGATATCGCCCATCATGGCCGCTGCACCAACTCCCGTCGGTGTTTTCGATCCATCAGTGTAGATGATTTTATGCTTTTGGTACCTCATCATGTTATCTCTGTATGTGTCTTATGACGGATGGGTCTATTTCTTCTTTTTTCATATTAGCCATGTCCTGTTCCACTTCTGGTCTCCTCAAAGTCCACGAAAATGATGCGGATGTAAAGCTCGGCTGGACGGGCTGAGTTGGAATGTTATACTGAGTTAAAGCCTGACGTATTCTTTGGATTTCTGATTCTGAGTTACACCTGCGGCTTGTAAAAAACAGTTCAAGTTTGGTATTGTTGACACAACAATATGCTGGGTTAAGGAAATGACATTTAAGCATAAAGAAATATAGGAGCAGCAGGTCTTTTCTTCGTAGCTCTAATTTTGGTTCATTACAGATGGTATGGAGGTTCGCTATTGGTGTCGTCTTAAATGCGCCTGTACTAATGCGCATCGCCTCGTTTACGACAACATCGAGTTCCCTTAGCGCCGCTGCACTGGCAGAATTATTCACTATACTTCTATTATCCATTTTTGACCGGATCAGGGATCTGTTTAATATCATTAAAATATCTTGATCTGCACCCCAAGTATACGCCGACACAGATCTCATCAGGTTCAAGTCATTTCTGCATTTTTCTTTCGTCTTATGAATATGAGTAATCCAATTCAGTTTTCTGTCCCAGGGAGACCAATAAATTTAGTGCTTTCGACAGCTAGTATTATTCTTCCTTCCAGCTGGAGGGTTGCAATAAGTGTGGGTTCGCTCCCTTTATAAAAATTCATTGCCGTCGTCTTCGTTGAGGAGAATTTAAATCCGTTTTGCATTGCCCATTGGGTGACTTTTTCTATTGTTGTCTGTAACTTCGCTTGTACTTTAGTCTTGTCGTGGTCTGCAAATGCGATGAGGAGATTGTCCACGAACAGAGAACTGAACACTTCTGCTGGAATTTCACTTGCCATGAGTTTATTTTTACTGCAAAAAGAGTGACACTTAAGGTGCTTCCCTGAGGCGTTCCTGTGGCTAGATCTTCAGCTTGAGACATTTCTTCTCCAAGTTTTACTTTGAACGTTTGATTTTTGAGAAATTGTCCAACGAATTTTGGCAGTCTTCCCCTTAGACCAGCTGTCGCCAAATCTTTCATAATTCCATGGCGCCACGTCATGTCATAGGCTTTTTCCAAGTCAAAAAACACTGCCATGACAAATTTATTGTTGGCCAACGACTGTCGAATGTACGTATCAAACCGTACAAGATGATCCACGGTTGCTCGATGTCTTCTGAAGCCACACTGCACACTGGAAAGGAGTTTATTGTTTTCGAGGTATTCCATTAACCTTCTGTTGATCATCTTTTCGTATGTTTTGCACAAACAACTCGTCAATGAGATAGGTCTATAGTTATTAGGGTTTGTGTGGTCTTTGCCGGGTTTTGGAATAGGGATTACAATAGCCTGTTTCCATGGTTGGTAGACAAATTCGGAACTCCATAGTTTGTAGTATATTTTCAAAAGTTATTGAAGAGCATTAATCGGTAGATTCTTGATCATAAGATTACTGATATTGTCCGGTCCAGGTGTCGTGATTTTGTTACTCTTGATGGCAGATGATAGTTCACACATGCTGAAAGGTGCATTGTATGGTTCTTTGTTGTCGCTTGTGAAGTCAATTGGGATTTGTTCGATAAGTTGCTTATGCTGTACAAATTTATTGGAGTAGTTGTTATAGCTGGACTTGGTCTTGAATGTCCCGGCTAGTTTCTCCACGATGGCCTTCAGCGATGAGTATTGAATTCCATTTTCGCTTAACATTTTGATTTGTCTCATCACTCTTCCTCGGATTCTATTTATTTTCTCCCACACGCAGCTGCTAGGCGTGTTGGTGCTGAGAGTTGAGACGTTTTCTCGCCAGCTGCTCTGTCTTGTTTCTCTGAATGTCCTCGTTACCACTGCTCGTGCTCTCTTCCACTTGACTTTATCCTCCATCATTCCCGTCCTCTTAAATATCCTGTAGCACCTTTCTCTTTCCCGCCATGATGCCTTGCAGTCTGCAGTCCACCACGTCTTTGCATAACACCGTCTTTTCTTGTATTTAGGTACCCACCTCTCAGCAGCACAACTAAACCTTGTGTAAAGATCGACCACTGCCGCGTCCGGATCATCCGGTATTTCAGGTTCGTGGGCATTTCTCCATATTTCGTCTTCGCGAAATTGTTTCCAATTGCCCTTCCTGAAATTCCATCCCTCCGGTTCAACACGTCCGTCAGCCTGTCGCACTGATAAGGTCAACACTACAGGGAAATGGTCGCTGCTAAGCACTGACGAGAGGGCGGTAAATTTTAAATCCGGTGTAATCTCAGAGGTAGTCAAGGTCAGGTCAATCACTAATCCTGAAATATGGGTGGCTGAGTTGTTGTTAATAATGTTGAAGATACCCTGCTCTAGAAAATCTTTCATCAGTCGTCCTCTTCGATCTATGGTATTATTTCCCCAGTCACTGTGATGGGCGTTAAAATCTCCCATCAGGATAACAGGTTTTGGCATTTCTTTGTGTCAAAAAGCTCTTCCAGGTTTATATTTGTTCTTGGTGGTAGGTATACAGATGCTACTTTGATGACTTTGTAGTGATTTAGGCATATCCTTGCAGCAATAATTTGAGCCGGTGAATTGGTTTCAATTTCTTGAGTTGGTATCGTCGAGTGTACATACAGAGCCACTCCTCCATGGAATCTGTGGTTGTAATGGCCTTGCTTGCACAGACCGTTATATCCCTGTATAGGTGACACAAAATCATTCCCATAGAATGTCTCCTGGACAGCTATCACTGCTGGTTTGAGTGTATCAACAAGGTTGATCAGGTCTTCCTTTGACGTCGCCATTCCTACAGATTCCACTGGATGAACTTGACTTCTTCCTCCGCCACTACCTCCACTTGCGTCTGTTGCGTTCCTTAGAATGTTGACCGGGCTGCACCCACGTCAAGTTCGCACATTTTCATGTACGTGTGTTGCAGCGTTCGTGTGCGTGAAGGATGCGTCTTGTCCACTGGTCCAGAGTTTATCTCATTGCCAGAAGTCGCTGTATCGTCTATAATGCGTTACGAGATGTCGCAATGCAGTTAGATTATGCACTTACATGCATCGTACATCGTACAGGTCGCTTGCTTACTTCAACTTATTCTAGTATAAAACAACATTGTAGTATTGGTTCCTGTGAACAGATTATTGACATTAGCAAACTTTAAATATTAGATACTTGTACTGCCAACTTAGACCTACGTATTTTTGAGTCATCATTCATTCATAAACTCAAACCTTCTCTCAATGAAATGCAGAGTGCACACCCTCTGAAAATGATAAATTATTATCATCATTGTTATATATACATTTTTTCGTGCTTATATTCTGCGTTTCTGTAATTTGGGATGTACTGGATTGTCTATTACTTTATTTGCAGACTTTTTGTTGATAATGAGCCTAGATTCGAAACGTTCAAAGTAAATGCTTTAAAGTACTTCTCCATTTCTTTCATTATAAATCATGAATAATTATAAGATAAATAAATAATGAAATAATGTATCACATATTCAAATAAATATTATTACATGTAATTGTTTTTAATTTATAATATACGTTTTATTACTCACTTGGGAAGTTTTGAAAATGATATTAAATATCGTCTAATATATTATAGTTGTCACGTAAAGACAGAAAAAATGAACAAACTTTGTAGTATTAAGTAGTATGGTCACAAGTATAAATATTCATTTAAAAACTGTCTCATTATCGCCAGCGCAACTGAAAATAATTCCGCATTGATGAAGCACTATCCTTGTTTGTCATATATGATAGGGGAAGTGGTGTGTACAGAGGCTGTACATAATTTCCTGACTCAAACGAAAAAGGTGCAATATTTGTTATGAAATCCATAGCATTTATTACTTGGTGTGTAAGCGTTAAGCTTCCTTTGTCCCCAACTTGAGCATAGAGGTTCTTTTATTTTGCACTTTAAAAGCCAAAATTATATTAACGAAAGGGAAGTGACAATTAATTAGACTGAAATGAGCACATACAATTTGTAGTCAAATTTTCTAAGTAAAGTAATCGAATTCAATAGGCGTAAATATGCAAAAAATGCAACTTTAAAACGCGTCAGCACGAAAGTATTTTTTAATCAATTGATGTAGCAGTTGGTAATTTCTCAAATTAACTACCAATTTAAAATAAAAACTAAATGAGATTTGTATTGTTAACAATGCATTGTGACAAACGAACAGTACATTATGACATGCGGTAGTATCGCAGTAACTGCGCTGTTATTTGGTTTAACTCATTGTTTAATATGTGTCGTTTAAAACGGCTGTGACTTTTAAGTGTAAAATGAAACATAATGCATTTTATTTTATTACTAAATGATATTTATATGGCAGGGCTGTAGAATAATAAATGTTCGCACAAGAGTTATGTCACACAGCGACGTGTGGCACTGTTGAAGTGCGCATGGTAGTGATTCCGGGCGGTGGTGACGAGCCGTACACGTACACGGACTAGCGCACGCACACTCAGAATGTGCGAACTTGACGTGGGTGCGCCCCGGTCATACAGACTCCAATTTCGCAAGATTTCAACCCCGCCCACCCCTCTCCCTCCCCTCCGAGTAGCTACATCAAGTTGCCATTCGAGCCAATTTTTTAACTATGTAGTACTACTGAGGTTTATTAACCTATCTGTTCGTTATACAGTTATTGTTAATCACTGCATTATAACCCTTACATGTACTTAGTAAGTGGATACTACAGTGGAATACCAAAGTTAACCTGCAATAAATCATTATGATAAGTTATGACAACGACCGCTGGTTTTTGGCTATTCGACCCTCCATCTCGGCACTCAAGGACAGGGATTCTCAAGCTTTTTAACTTAACCTTAAACTAACTGAACTTGGCCTAACCAACCCAACCTAACCTAACTTAACCTAACCTACTTAATCTGAGTTAACTTCACCTAACCTAAATTACCCTAACCTAACATTTTTGTAGCTACTCGGAGGTGGAGGGAGAGGGGCGGGCGGGGTAGAAATCCTGCGATATTGGAGTCTGCGCAGACGGGTGAACGGTGCATGCAGCAGCAGGGAAGGCGGCTCATCGGCAGAAGCGGAGCGCAGCGGACGGAAACTACCGGCGCCCCTGAGTTGGTTGTAGGAGGTGTTCCGCAGGTGATGCAGAGGCAGAAGAAGGCAGCGTAGGCTCGTTAAACAAAGAATAATTCTGTAGATAAGTGAAGTTGGGTGGTTAAGGGTTGGAGGAAATCTACTCAGGCCTTCAGAAAATGAGCGAGGTTGTTGTGGCTTGGCTCCAATGGTGCGTTCATTACGTTGTATTCAGAGACAGCTAGACTTCAGTTCGAAAATCAAGACAAGCCACCGAGAGAGCTGAGTTGTATATAAATTGTTACTTATTAAATTAATAAATTTTTTAAATTATCAAACTAAATTTATTATCAGGTTCTGGCGTTTTACGTAAAGTTTATTATTGATTAAATTTTGTCTTGAAATTTAGTTCCAGAGCGGAGAAAGGTGACCATGTATGACAAATACAGGAAATCCTGTAAATTTTCTGTACATAACGAACACCAGGACGCCATGACGGTTTCCCCCGGTCAAGACCGGCACCCATTTCAGACACCTGGGTAGAGTGGGGTATTGTGCTTCGAGTTTTTCCCCTATACCCAACGGAGAAAGTCGTCACACAGCGCCGGGATTCGAACCCTTGACACCTTCACGGAAGGGCGGGTTCTTTAACCACTCGGCTATGACGAAAACTATTTAAATGAGTTACTAATAACATCACGTGTAGTTTTCCTAAGAAATAAAATCCAATAATGACTAAATTATGATTATAATTATTAAAGAAAAAATTTCTATTAGCGTCAACATCTGACATTTTCAATGGGTGGTGGTTCTTCGTTTGGAGTCATTTGGTCCGAGGCTTAGGATTCGATGATTGTGTATACCCCGTAGCGGTGCGGAATGTCGCTGTTCGGTTAGTCAGTTGGAGCTTCCTCCGCTGCCTCATTTGGATATGATGCTTATCGAGTAGTTATAAATGTAGAACGTTTAAAGATGACTCATAACATTTACAATTTCAACAATCTACGGTAGTTACAACCCAATCAGTCCTAACTTATTCAACCTTGAGATTATCCTGCATTTCTTGATCTTGTTCGTCATTACTGTTCATTAGTGTTTTTCTTCAGATCACAGTTTTGTTCGTAGAAATAAGGTTCTTGTAAGTTTCACTTTGAACAATTTGGAAAGCAAGCATTTCACATATCACAAAATCAGTGATTAACGTGTTGGGCTTTGTTTGACTCACTTGCGTAAGGCCACCCGGTAGAAGCCATCAAATTAGTTACAGTGGATTAATTTCGTTTCTCGCTTCATACTTCCACTTCTTCTTTTTTATTCAACAGGACGTTTTTCTTTGAAGTTTTTTGAGATTTACAGCTTTCATCGAAGTCGTTCAATTCATACAAATGTTTTATTCCATGTCCAATTTGACGTTGGGAAATGACTTTTTATACATGAAAAATTATGCATAAAATTTAATGTATACATAAAAAATTTCTATCGACAACCAAGAACATTTACAGGCATTGGCGAATGAGGTTAGACCAAAAGCTTGATTAATGGTTGATGTTGTTTAAACGTAACAAATGGCCACAACAATTCACCATGTAAATTACAAATGAACTCATCGGGTCTACCAATTTAGTGATTACTGTTTGCACATGTATAAATACGATGGTATAAAGAGATGAAAGTAAATGAATAGGAATTATAATTGTGAAACTTTGTTTTGAAAAGCGTTGGGTTGTATATTTCATTCGAAGTTATGTTTAATTACTTTTATTTCTGCAACGAAGGCCATCTGTTCAACTGCACATCTCACGTTGGAACTGAGGTAATAAGTTCCCTGAAGATGAAAAAGTTTAGTTATATTTCATCCGTTCCATCTTGACAATGAAGGAAAAATTGTTATTTATTTAAGTCATCACATAGTCCCTGCCGTTGGTGAGGGGAGAGCGATTAACTAACTATTATAACCGGCAATATTCCTGCGCCAGCTGTATCAATATTATTTTGTTTGCGTATTCTGTATCTTGAATTTACCATCATACCATCATGGTATACCATCATGGTATACCAGTATACCATCATGAGTATTGACACGACTTTTTGAGAAATTTTGCTTAATAATACGTTGAATAAAAGACTTAGAGAAAGGTTACTGTGAAAATTTGGAACATGTGTGTATGATTTCACAATAAACAGCACTATGCAGGCTTGGTTTTTCGGTCTTCGCCGTTGATTCATATAGAATGGGACTTAGAAATGCAGAATCTACAATGCTAATGAAGGAGACCCCTTCATTTTGCTAAAAAGTAAACAAATTCAAACTTGAACAGTTCAGCGTCACAGAATGCTCAACACTAACCTTGAAGTATCAGTGAGCAGTATTTAGGCATATGAGGAATAGCTTGATTCGTTATTTCAGCAATGTATTAAGAAAAAGATATTTTCGGAACAACTTTGTATTATAATGTGCAATTCACTAACGCAGAGATGAAAAATAACAACATACGATGACTTGTTCTTCTTTCACATTTGGCAAGTTTTTTCTTCACTGAAGGAGCCTGTTCCACAGCAGAGCAGCTGAAATTGAGAGAAAACTTTTTGTCTCTGGTCAGAGGAGTGGTGGCAGGACATCATTCTTCCGATTTGTTTTTTCTGTTTGGAATGGTGGGTATAAGAAATTTTTTGACATCAGCATTACTCCGAGTGAAGTCCAGAAAAAGAACGCGGGTCAGGCTTTAAAGAGAACACAAATCGGGCTTGTAGGAAGACGTGTGTCGGGCTTTTGGGAAATAGAATAAAAATAGATAAGTAAAAGTATTCAGATGTCAGAGTTAACTCAAAAGTCCTCCCTCCATTGAAACAAATCATGAAAGCAATTTCTTTGAGAAAAATTGACAGTAAATTGGAATATTTGCCTGCGAGAACACTTTTAACTGGCCAAATACAACGGTAATTTATTGAAGCTGTAATGCTCATGAAGTGGCTGCAAGTTCAGTACCTCACACAATTCGTATAAGAGGTTAGGAACAGCTTTCTTTGTTCAAACCACGAGCAATAGATAAACAAATGAATGTAATGAATACAGTATGGGCTAATGAGTAATCGTTACAAACTAGTGCTGCTCAATGATGCAACCACACTATTGGAATTCTTGATTAACCTCTCCCTCCGCTCTTCCTCCTCAGCCCAACTAAATTGTCTCTGAACTCCATGCCATGGGCTTAGCAAGAGCAACCAAACTCAACATACCCTGACGACGCCAGCAGCTTACCATACTCTAGAGAGCAGAGTAACCCTTTCTTCATTTCTTGGATGACTGATGTATACGATTCTTTCTGAAGCATTCTCTATTAGTCACCACTACATCTAGAATAAAGTATACTAGATAATTTAAGGTTTTGTTTCCATGGCAAAGAAAAGTGACCATTTAGCATAGACTAAGAAAAACGTGGAATCTACGTACATGATGTGTTCTCACGTAGAAAACCCTGTTCGTAGAAACAACAAGTTAGAAATGAAGAGGAAGAGAAGACAAAGAAGGGATAAGAAAAAAGTATGAAAACTGGAAGAAGCAAAGATGACATGAGAAGTGGAAGTCTCGAAGGCATATCTACAGCTGAGATGATCTAACAGAATCTCCCCTAAGGGCAGTAATCCACATATCAAAATAAAGATAAAAAGATAAACCTAACTAACTAAGCCTGTTGCCTACCCAAAGCCCATGAGGGGACTACGTTCCTCTACTCAGTCCTCTCAACGTCCTCTACTCTGCCGTTCTACGTCCAGCGCCTCAGCCACCCGACACACAACCACGCACTTTTCGCAAACTGCCTCCATTGCTAATGCCGCATTCGAGATCCTGAGTCGTCAACGAATCCTGCGTAGTCACCGAACCGAATTCACTTTATTCCACAGCCAGTCTACAACCGAGGTTCCTGTCATCGACACGTCAAAGCCCTTGTGCTACCGTTTATAAGCATCGGAAAGAAAACAATGCAAAAGTCACCTCCAAATTTTCGGGATTCAGGAAACTCGGCGACGCAAAATTGCTGAACTTTACTTCCGAATACTTGGAAGTTTGAACCTAAATTAAATGCTTACACGGTTTCTACTAGTTACCAATGTTCTGTCTGGCATCACTCATCCTTACTCAATACAAATTGTGAATAAGGAGACACTAAGTGACAGCTGCAAGTTTCAGTCTCCGACTGCTATACTTTTATTGTGATGTATTGTTGTCCTGTTTCAAATTAATTTCTTTCAGATTGAAAACAGTAGACATTTGACGAGGCCTATAGGGAAATATAGAAAGTCGCCATTTTGGCGAGTTGCGCAAACGCTTAAAACTTTTTTTTCATCTCAAGCTCTTAGATAAATTCTTTTCGAAATATAAAATCGAAGATACATGATTACTTTCGTGCAAGTAAAGAGTTAGAGCTTAAAAGTTTGAAGTAAATAAAATGCTGAGAGTCGTCAAGGTAATCGGACTGTAATGCTATTCTATTGTTACTAACACACTCGTTAGTGTCATTTACGCCCTATTTTAAACACTAGTGTATCTTCGCCGTCAAAAATGACGGCGTCATTTACATACCCTGAAGACATCAACTCTTTAATTTAAACACTCATTGGGAAAACCTCTTGCTCTGTCATAGTTATTAAGATACGGTAATAAAACTTGACTTAAAAATCCGTAAGTTGTATCAAAGCTTATGTCGGATAAAGCGCGTAAATCGTTTTCTTAATTTTATTTTCTTATTACTAGCGTAAAGATTCACTCAAAAAACTCGTGATTTAGAGATGTATGATGAGGTACGAAAATTATTTGACCAGATTACTAAGAATTGAAAAAGTAGTCCTTGATGATTCCTTTAACGACGGAAAGGGTGCATTACTCGCATTAACGACACAGGCATCACCACTTGAATTTTGGAATTAATCCTTCACTTATACACATGTGACGAATATATGTAGACTATGATACCCCTGATTTAAATTTTATATTTTCAAACATGAATTGATCAATCCGGCTCCTCAAATCTGCTCAGCAAATGCTTGATGCTCTACCGGTTAAATATTTTGATGCGTACAGGAAAAGTTAATCAAACAAATGTACAAAATATGTATAATATAAACATACGAGTACATAAACGTACACCTTGGATAGTTTTAAAATGCTAGCCAAGATGTAATAACATTATTATAGACTTGCGTATACTTTTTGTCAAAAGAAAATTTTAAGGGAAAGATATTCGTCAGGTTACGTAAATCGCTTAATTTAGTTGTAGGTAAAATGAACACCATTTTATGATGATTCATTAACGAAAAGTGTGCAATTAGTGTATGCAGGCATCATTACTTATTGAATTTTTCCCATTTTTTAAATTATATATACAGAATATTTCAGAACAAGAAGCACAAAATAACACACCAAGCAGAAAATGGTCGAGTAAACACTTTTTCTTCTATGAAATTTTCGAAAAAAATCGGGCTTTGAGATATTAGCTGTTTATCGTTTTACATAATGATATTTAATTACACAATTACTCGCAATTTTTATTTCGAATTTACGTTGCAAACATTTCTGTTCTGTGAGAGTTTACAATGTAAAATTTAGGGTTAGTGAAATTTCGTAAAAAATTTTAGCAAGAAGGTTTGAGAATGTTAATATCGTGCTACCTGGTTACTTTTTGTTTGTCTTGTTGGCACTGTTCAGTTTCAAAGAAACCACGACGCCGGGAACATGAACCGTTTAAAAAATGCTGAAATGGCAGACATGCACCTTGCTTATGGTGAGCAAAACCTTTCAGACAGGTATAAAAAAATGGGCAGAGCCAACTCTAAGTTTTTAACTTAACCGTAGATTCCACTCCAGTTAAAGTTTATATGAGTTTTGTAACTCATTGCAGACAGTTGGTGCCCGGTAGAAATTAGTACGACCCCACTTCACCCGTGTGAAACGCGGAGAAATAGGCACATGGGTGCACCCCCGTCTGGGCCTGCTCCTCTCATGACTACAACCTAGGACAAAGGTGGGCAGGAGAGTTGTGCTGAGGTGCGGTGTGCTGTCATCTCCTCCAGGCTCCGTTGAGTGGCGGAGACGGGACGTGGGCCCCTGTCGGAGCTAGTTTACTCCATCACGATGGCGAAGCTATTTAACCAATCAAAGAAAACGGTTAACAGCGATAATATATCCGAATCACTCCTATCGCTAGGCAATGGTCTAGCACAGGAAACAATGTACAAAGAATAAGTACTGAGTGGCCTGGGCATTGCCTTGCACGGTCGTTTCAGCTGATGAGTTGCGCGACCACCGGTGCTTGAAGAAAACACAAATTTTTGTCCTATTCTTCAAGCTTGAAGAAAGGAAGGCAAAACCAAGGTTCGTAACTCGTTATGAAAGACACACTAGCTTCAGTAATTAAATAACTAACTTGTTATTTAAGAGTAAACTTGTTGAAGGACATTTAAAAGTTTAGCACGAATGTAGAAAAACTGAAGCTTTTCTTCGAATTCTTTTTGGCAAACATTTTTTAACGTAAATAACTCCCATGATGTCGAAAAATTAATTTAAATGAAAGGCGCAACCATTCGGTGTACTGTACAATAAAGTTTTCTTCTCGCAAACACCAAAGAATAAGCAACCTCTGCAGTCTTTGCCATAACATCAGGGTCGTTGCCTACCAGCCTTCCACCGCACTTGACCTGTTGTACTTTTCTTCATTAATTAAGCCTGCAGCATCTGATTTACTCCTGAGTGTGGCCGGTGTCGTGGCCTCTGTCTTCAGCTTTCATTGCTTCTACATCGAGAGGGCCCTGACGATGCCATGATCGACTAGACTTCTCTGCCGACCTTCTGCCTCTCTGCGCTTCGCTTCTGCATGCTTCGCCACTCGAGTTCGGCTGCTTAAACTGATGTGAGTCACCGTAATAGTTAGCGCCACATTTTTGCGTCGTGACGTCAGTTGCAGTTCCTAAGAACCTGCCTCACGTACCTTAAATAAAATGGGAGATTAATTATTGTATAACATTGCCGCAAATCAATTCTTCTTTTACATTAATACGGCAATAATTATTGTTACAGCAAATTTCTAATTATTACATCTCGTGTTCTAGGTTTAGAGTGCTGAAATTCATGTCTATATATTTAAGTTCTATAATTAATCTAGGGCTTAGCACATTTACCGCGACTTGAATTAGTCTGATTACCGCTAATCCTAGCCTAAAGTTAATAACTACTTAAACTGAACTCTCTAGCCCTGCAATATTTTCTGCAAGACTAGGCTTTCACCCAATACCTAATTCTCACGTCGCTATTCTTCAATTACTTTCGTGGTCTTTCTGACCAGTCAAATCTTGCGGCGTGAGCTAAATTTTTATTCAACCAATATTCTAATTCACAAATTTATGAGCAGTCGTTATCGACTCTATTTTCCTATTACTAAATATTTGTTCTTCCGTGACAGTGATCGTGGCACGGTGTAGGGGCGCTATGGGCGTGCTGGTGTCCCGGCTCTCCCGTCTTCCAGCCCTTTCGTGGGATGGAAATCCAGTCATTCATTCATTCATTTATTCAACGAAATCAATTAACCTTAAGTTTGGACTCTTTCCTATCCCTGCGTCAGTGCCATGCTTCGTTTTTGTCAACGAATGTATAAAAATTTTGTGCAAAATTTCTGACCATTTGGTACTGATAATGGCAATGCGAGACAGGCAGTTAGGCTGTATCAAGAGCGGTTTTCTCATCTATACATTCCTGGTCATAGAATGCTAACAAATTTACACCAAAGGGGACGGGACAATAGGGGATCCGAAATTAACAGAAGAGAAACTGGACGCCCAAGGCATGAAAATGTTGAGGAGACTGTGCTAGATTCATTTCGTCATAATGCAAGAGCTAGCACGCGTAGAGTTGCAGCAGCTCAGGGATTACAGGGCCACTGTGGTGTTTGGAGAATCATGAATAATAATAATTTCCATCCATACCACTTTCAAAGAGTTCAAGTATGAATCCTTGAAATTATGAACTAAGAGTGTAATTCACAGGAAAATTTACGTGTTCCCTTTACCACGTTTACTGGTGCCGAACTGAATTATTATTATTTGTGTATCGTGAAGGGAACAGAACATAGACAAGGATTTGATAAGGATTACTTGCACAAGTAAGTATTCTAGCTTACCCACACCTTCCCGTGGTGGTACTGTTAGTATACCCACTTGGAGTTATAACTCTTACAAATTGTGTATTTAAATTTGATAACAGTGTGGTGAAAGGATTATTTGTTAATTTGTTGTCAGTGGGTAGAACCAACGTGGCGAATTTACCGACCAACATCTGGGTCTTTTATATTTTCTTTTGACTAGTTATAATTAAAATTTCTGCTTGTACGATAGGAAAGAACTAACCGGCCCCCTGGATTTATCAAGGGGACCCACCCCCTGAAACTAAATATAATGTGGGAAGAGTGCCGACGGGAGTTGATCTGGAGAGGATGGAGGACTCGCAGCGTGGAATGGGAGATGAAGACAGCGGCAATTTGCACTGTGAAATGGAGCAGAGGAGCAGGATTGAAGATATTCGAAGGAGGATTGAGGGAGCAATTGCTTCAATGATCGATGGATCTGCGGAGAGCCGTGAAGCCACAGCTGCGGAAGTGGGCGGAGTGAGATTGAGGGGCGGCTGAGGAGAATCGAGGAGGCAATATTGCTAGCACAATCTGACACACCTGCAAGACAAATTCTACCAACGGAGAAAAGAGAAAAGCCAAGAAAAGAAAAAAAGAAATGCGTGCCTCTAGTCATGATGGGCGATGAACAATATTTCCCGAAGTATTTATCAATGACATTTGAAACAGGAAAGAAGAAAAAAACTCTCAACCCATTTAATACTGTCAAAAAAATCGAAGAGATAACTGGAGCAAAACCAATAAGAATCTTCAGCATGGGCCGTGAGACGATGATGGTGGAGGTGCGGAGCGCGGTGCAGGCGGAGAGGATTGTTGGCGTGACTTGCGTGGAAGGTGTACCGTGCCGGACGAAAGAATACGGCCGATTTAACACCTCAGTCGGCTTGATATACATCAGTGACTTCGACATTGCCGATATCGAAGAATTCAAGTGTGGCCTGCAGGTTCCGTACAACGTAGAGGAAGTAACAAGAGCAACCTTCTTAAACCAAGATACCCCGAAACGCAAGCTTTTTTGATAACATTCCGGCAACCAACAGTTCCATACAGCATCTATATCCCCGGAGAAAGACAAGATACCAAGGTATACCCATTTAACAGTAAGCCAATGATGTGTTTCAACTGTCAGGCGTACGGACACACCCCCAAGCGATGCTGCAGCACCTCACTTGTCTGCAGGAAGTGTGCTGAGGTGGGCCACTCTTCCCCGAATTGTAGCTCTGAGTAGCTGAAGTGTGCTCACTGTGGAGGACCCCATGCAGCTGGCAGCACCCAGTGTGACAAAGAAATGGAAGAGAGAAGTTTGCTGCAGATCATAGAAAAAGAAAATGTAACAATAAGAAGGGCGAAACAAATTAAAGAGGGTGTGCATGAAAATGAGCGAGTATCAGCTCCTGACAAATTCATCACACATTTCGATTGTAAAAGGAATGAAGCGCACCGAAGGAAATGCGCACCGAAAGAAAATGTCACCATGGCTACTTGAGAAGTGCATCCCTCAACATCTCGGAAGCAAACCAAAGGCAATTGGATCCCGTAACAAAACTGTATTTACTGTAGAAGTATGCGATGCAACGCAAAGCCGTAAAATGAAGCAGATACAACAATTGAATGAATTACCGGTCACTGTGGAAGAGAACCTCGACTTCGCAGTTCAGAAAGGCGAATACGATTTAAACAATTTTGAAGCATTTAAGACAGGTCTCCTGGAAAAATGCGGTGCGCAGGATGTAGTCCAAGCAACAAAGATAGAGCCGAAAAACCGGCTCGCAAAACCTCTATTGGTGTCCTTCAGACAACCCATCCTGACGAATTATATTGATATACCGGGGGAACAAGCCAGATCACAAGTTCACGAAATTAAGCCGAGACCTATGTTGTGCAAAAGATGTCAGGAGGATGGCCATGGAGTGAAGGACTGCCAAGGGGAACAAATTTGCCCTAAGTGTAGCTTGGCTGGCCATAAAATGGACGAATGCACATCAGAAGAAAGTAAGTGTTACCACTGCGGCGAGGGACATGTAACTGGAGCGAGGAATTGTCGCCTGCCAGTAATGGAGGAGGAAATTCTGGTTATTCAAAGTAGAGAGCGCGTGTCGAAGGGGCAAGCCAGAGTGTTATCCAATTACCGACACCCCAACTTCTCAATGAATAACAGCAAGGCAGTAACAACACCCATCAACCAGGATAAAATAGAACTAACAACTAGTAAGAAAAGAAATCGTGCAGATGACCTGGAACCTGCATCGGAATCGCCGCAAAGCAAGAAGAAGACGACTGGAAGAGTCAATGAAGGAGGTGGCCGGAGCATAAGTTGGTCCGTGACAGGAGATGAAAATCAGATAGAGATGGAAGTGGTTTGTGAAAGTCCCAATACTGGAAGACTTTACACCACAAATATCAACCTAAGCCATGAGACATCTACCCACGAGAAAGAAAGAGAGTCCAGAGTGAGAGAAACAAAAAAGATATTTGATGACTACTCGCGAGAGGCAAGAGGGAAAGTGGAGGAAGAGGACAGAAGTAATTACGAAGAGGAGCTACGAAAGTCTACTCGCCCAAAAGTAAGAGAAAATAAAGAACAGCGGCGGCGTGGAAGTTCGGGAGAGAGCTACAGACGAAGATCTCCTAGAGGCCGAGAGGAAGGAAGGAAGCCCGGGGCCTGTCACACCCACGTCAAGTTTGCACATTCTGAGTGTGCGTGCGCTAGTCCGTGTACGTGTACGGCTCGTCACCACCACCCGGAATCACTACCATGCGCATTTCAACAGCTGCCACACGTCACTGTGTGACATAACTCTAGTGCGAACATTTTTTATCCTATAGCTCTGTCATGTAAGTATCATTTAATGATAAAATCAAATGCATTACGTTTCATTTAACACTTAAAAGGCACTGCGGTTTTAAACGACAAACATTATAAAATGAGTCACTACCATGCGCACTTCAACAGTGCCACACGTCGCTGTGTGACATAACTCTTGTGCAAACATTTATTATTCTATAGCCCAGCCATATAAGTATCATTTAATAATAAAATAAAATGCATTATGTTTCATTTTACACCTAAAAGTCACAGCCGTTTTAAACAACACATATTATACAATGAGTTAAACCAAATAACAGCGCAGTTACTGCGATACTACCGCATGTCATAATGTATTGTTCGTATGTCACAATGCATTGTTAACAATACAAATCTCATTTAGTTATTATTAAAAGTTGGTAGTTAATTTGAGAAATTACCACGTGCTAAATCAATTGATTAAAAAAATATTTTAGTGCCGAAGCGTTTTTAAGTTGCTTTTTTTGCATATTTACGCCAATTGAATTCGATTAGTTTACTTAGAAAATTTGACCAAAAAAATTGTGTGTGCTCATATCAGTCTAATTAATTGTCACTTCCCTTTCGTTAATATAATTTTGGTCGCAAAGTGCAAAATAAAAGAACCTCTATGCTCAAGTTTAGGACAAAGGAAGCTCAACGCTTACACACCAAGTAATAAATGCTATGGATTTCATCACAAATATTGTACCTTTTTCGTTTGAGTCAGGAAATTATGTACAGCCTCTGTACACACCACTTCCCCTATCATATATGACATACAAGGATAGTGCTTCATCAATGCGGAATTATTTTCAGTTGCGCTGGCGATAATGAGACAGTTTTTAAATGAATATTTATACATGTGACCATACTACTTAATACTACAAAGTTTGTTCATTTTTTCTGTCTTTACGTGACAACTATAATATATTAGACGATTTTTAATATAATTTTCAAAACCTCCCAAGTGAGTAATAAAACGTATATTATAAATTAAAAATAATTACATGTAATGATATTTATTTGAATATGTGATACATTATTCCATCATATATTTATCTTATAATTATTCATTATTTAAAATGAAAGAAATGGAGAAGTACTTTAAAGCATTTACTTTGAACGTTTCGAGTCTTGGCTCATTATCAACAAAAAGTCTGCAAGTAAAGTAATAGACAAGTCAGTACATCCCAAATTACAGAAACGCAGAATATAAGCACGAAAAAATATATGTGTAATGATAATAATAATAATTTATCGGTCGATTATTTTCAGAGGGTGTGCACTCTGCGTTTCATTGAGAGAAGGTTCGAGCTTATGAATGAATAATGACTCTAAAATACGTAGGTCTAAGTTGGCAGTACAAGTATCTAATATTTTAAATTTGCTAATGTCAATAACCTGTTTACAGGAACCAATACTACAATGTTGTTTTATACTAGAATGAGTTGAAGTAAGCAAGCGACCTGTACGATGTACGATGCAGGTAAGTGCATAATCTAACTGCATTGCGACATCTCGTAACGCATTATAGACGATACAGCGACTTCTGGCAATGAGATAAACTCTGAACCAGTGGACAAGACGCATCCTTCACGCACACGAACGCTGCAACACACGTACATGAAAATGTGCGAACTTGACGTGGGTGCGACTAGAGCGCGCTAGTGTCAACAGCTAGTCGATGCCCCTCTCCTAGGATGATCACCTGGGCTGCATGCCAGATACCGCCAGATCTTGCATACACCTGCGATGCATGCCAGATACCGCCATTCTACAGATCATTCTCTATCGAAACTACATGTTTATTTGGAAAAGAAGACAAAAATCTTACGAGTTGTACAATTATACATTGCTGTCGTAATTTTCGTCATGATAAGTTGTGAGAATCTCATTAGTATATCATTCTTTTGCGGGAATATAATGAATAGATATCAACTGAACACGCACATTTAAAGACTGTTGTGTTGCGAAATTGGTGATGAGATCGTTTTCAACTCTGTTACTGCAGTATTTGAATTAGAAACCGTTGCGTCTGAATTCGGTGCATTTTTCGAACACGTAAAATTGGTATACGGTGATTCAGGTCAATCCGTAAAATTTCATTTCCTATGCATAAATCCCAATAAATCAGGGCAAAAGTAACCTAAACCTTTGAAATTTTGTTAGATTTTTGAGCAGACTAGGAGAACAAAAGATTTATCCAATACGAACGGAACTATGATGACGGCTTCTATACGTTTTCAAAAGTTGGACACGACGAGGATAACTTCTGCCTTTTCCAACGACTACATGGTCTTTTTAGTGTCTTTTCTAAAAGACGCTATTTTGGGTTTTTGTACAAGCTCTGGCCTCAATTTGCAATCAAAATTGGTAATCCAACGGTTTCAGGTCAGGTGAATTGGAAGGCCAAAAGTCTTTCTCTCAAAACCCTCATGTGAAAACCAACGGTTTTGCCTGCGTGTGGGCGAGAGCCGAGTCTTATTTGAACATGAACTTCTTCCTTGAAGTCTTGGTTTTCATCCATGCAATGGTTTCTGTATGCAAGACGTTGCAGTAGGATTCGGTATTCAATTTTTCGTTGCCATCGTAGAAGCGGGTCAAGATGTCACCTTCACTCGAAAATACGCAAAGGCTTAAGAAGCGAACTGTTTTTTTTTCGTGGTTATCGTGAATTGAACGTCAGAACTGGGAGACGCAGTTCAGTGATTAATCCGTTGGTCTTATATCAGTTCAACACTTTTTCACTCCTCTCCAAACGAACTTCTTACAACTAATTAATTAGGAGATGCTTTCTACATTTCACATACTGTAAGCACTAAGGTGAAAGTCTTTGGTCAGTCTGTGAATTGTCATGATTTAACCGTGCCAATGCAGACAATGACATGGTTGGATTGGCATTGAAGTTTATTTTGAGACCGACTAGAAAGTGAGGTTCGCGAATTTTATCTTTTCTCATCTTGTGGGAGGCTATGCAATCTTATCCAGATTCATAAAAACGCTAACAAACATCGTAAACTGTTAGCGTAGGATACTGGAGTCATCTGCAATAAAGGGTGGGCCTCAGCTCGTGCGACGTGGTTCAAAGATAACATAACGTTTAGATTGCTCCACTATGTAATGTTTGTGCAACGAACTCTAATTGCCAATTGCTGGCGTCATCGATAATCATAACTGATGTCCTTCAGGGGTTGCCAAGTATAAAAAAAATTGGAATTACCAACGTTTCAAAATTGAAAGGAATTTATCAGAAAGACCCTGTGTGCGGGTTTACTCCTTCCAGCTCTAAATGTAAGCGTCAAAGAACTTCAAGCAAAAAACCCTCGCAGTAATGCAACTCTTTGGCCGATACACTCATTAAGGGGATTCAAGTAAGATTCTAGGAAGTACTTAAAACTGATGAGTAGGTCCTCTCGCCAGCTCTACATCCTGTTTTCAAAACTGCTTGGATTAACGATCCTGAGCAACACGAATCGGTAAAAAATCTGATGATGTTTAATTTAAGTCTTACGCTGGAAGTCAATTGCTCACTTACAGAAACCGCTACAAGCTCCGAAGATGGGGATGATGACAATAGTTTTCTCAAGTCTCTCAGGGTCGAAAATTCTGTACTAAATGAAATTGCTATCGGTGAAGTATCAATGTTCTGAAATTAACGGACTTGCAGCAACACTCGATAGAAATTCCTAGTCCATAACTGCTCTTCTTCTTTAGAGACTTTTCAAAATGAGTTCATCGAACTCGTACTGGGAACTTCTGTACCCTCAAGTGGTGAAAGAATTTTCTACTACTGGTAAAGATATTCTTTGACCCAAGCATTCAGAACTCTCGGACGAAAAAGTGGAACATTTAATGTCCTTAGAATTAAACGAGAGAATTTGTGCTCTGAAGTCAAACTTTTTCTTCAACGTATAAAGGTTATAAATGTAAGAGGGTTACGTAATTCATTTGCAGTTATTTGAAGGACCTACGTTTTAGCGTTTTCAAAAAAAGCTTGCGAATGCACTTCTCTTGAAAATCTTGAATAATAATGGAGCTTATAAATTTGAAATGAAGATACTTCTTACTTTTATTTCCTCGCAGTAAACTAAATTCAAAGTGATTATTCTCAGGTATATTTCATACAAAGTAAGAAGCTCTAGCGCTAACAGCGATGGATTTTGAATTCTATAGGGTTCGCAATGATGCTGCTATTTTCAGAGCTCAAGCGCTAAAGCGATGCTATTCATTTCACTCGCAGGCACAGCTTTTTAAATCTGTAATTACAGTATCATTCATAAACACGCAAAATGATGAAGAATTTGCAGTTTGTTCAAGGCATTCAAATCATTTATTCACCTCACATCTTCTCATACCCTTAGGATTGAATCCAATGTGTCATATTGAAGATAATGAGAGAAAGTATTTGTTCTGAAATATCTTCCTGTCAAAGATTTTTGATGTATTCTATATTGAGAATCCTGAGACTTAAGTGAGCTAGTCGTCAAATATGGAATTGGCAGTCCATGTGTCTACGACATAATCATTTAACTGAAAGCACAAAAACATGGTATGTGTGAGTGAGAACTTTTAACAGAATCAGGGTTCTGTCAAACTTACTCAGAAACGAAATCGCTTTTTTCTTAGATTTTCTTTCACAAATAACCTGGGCGGAAATGTCCATGTTTTTTTCAGATTTCTTTACAGAAGTCGAGGTTACTGAAACTCCGCCAATGTTCGGTGAGGTCACACAGTTCTGGCTGTTGTTTTTCTGCAAGGGATCCATGTGTACTGAAAAATTATGAGCCCAGCAATAATGATAAAGTTATAGAGACCGTCAATGAGAACTATTTCGACTTCCAGGCTGGAATCAATATGGTTCTCATCTAACGAGAGGTGCTCTTGACAGGTAATTTAAAAAACGAGCTTTCATTATTGTAACTTAGTACGGATCTTTTCCGATTTGATTGATTTGCCACAGGACGAAGTAAATTATCGGATGCCATAAAAAAGCCGCAGGTTCAAGAATTAAAGTATGAAATCCGATATATATATATATCGTACTTTTAAATTTCTGGGCCCTCACTAAAAATGTTGCATATTTTCCACAAAAAAAAATCAACGGTCTCACAAATCTGTTTAATTGCACACATTTAACAATCGAAATCGTACAACAGTATTAGCTCATTACAAATATGAAATATGCAGTAGAATGGGACAATGTACGCAGAGCCAAAAAATTCACTTGAAATTAATCACCGTTCATTTGGGGCTTGTCTTTAACACTCGGTAACAATTTCACTTCTTTATCAATAGGCATGGAAAGATTGTTATAAAAAAATGTGTTCGGTTCAACCGAATTGGCTATATTTTTAACGATGTTTCATTTTTTATCACATCGTTTTTTCTAAGAGAAAATGGGATAATTATATTAATATACGTTTATCGAATTGACCTTACGTACTAAACGTGAATGAAGTCTTCAAGCTATCTTATTTATATGGTCATTGATTTCTAAAGCAATTATCGTCTTCACGAATCTACGTGATCACATTTTCATAGTAAAAGTACTTCATCGTATACCGTCATGAGTTCCAGCGGGAGATGGGATTGCTTGAATGATTTCAATAACTTCTGTTACATCCGTGGCGGCACGTCAAAAAGGGTAACGTTTCAACTTTCCAAAATGAGCCTATTCAGCTTACTCTGGAATAAATATACGGCAGCATGACGACCATTGGACATCACATAGTGTCTGTATGTATTGTGCTGAAAAGCCCCACTTGTGGACACTAGGTTAAGTCAGATCGTTGAAGTTTGCTGTTTTGATGATTTGGTTACAGCCAAAGTTCCACTATTACAGCTATTTTGCAAGGTGACCGCTATTTTTGCACAAACTTGGAGATTTCCGTAAGGATCCTGGAGAACGATTTTACCATCACATGAGAACGATGGAAAGTCGTTAGGGAGGACGATGGGACGTTCGGATAAGGACATTACTGTTGGAGTCTGAAGCGTAATTGTGCGAAAGTACAAAGCACGAGAAAATCATACAAGAGATTGTTCCTTCAGATGAACAGCACATGATAGCACCTTGAGCTAAACATATGTTTATCGTAATTCGTATCAATTTTTGAAAAGTGTATCTTCCAATTCTAGTATAAGAGCTTATTTTTTTCGTTTGTCTGTGTATGCATCTTGGAATGCTGTTCTCGTTGGTCTTTTACTAGGTTGAAAATACCTTACTGTGTATTTAAAAATAACACATCTCAAAAACTAGCGCCAACATGGAGAACATGCTAATATTTTGGGAGTTACAGAGTTCGATATGCTATAAATACTTTCAAAAAAGGTCTGCCAACATTTTAGTGTCGGCCTTTGTAAGTATGCATTGTAGCATATAATATAGCAATATATAATATTGTTTTTACCAGCGTCTAGAAAAAATTAGGGCTTTGAAAAACAACTTTTACTTATTGAAACGGTCTCGCACACCTGACGTAAAGATTTTCCTTTTGCGATTAATGGAAAATCTGCGAACAGATTAGTGAGGCTCACCAGTCCTGAGATGACTGCTGCGGGCATCTGAAGCATGCAAAGCCTCAGTTGACTCCGAGAAATTGACCTCCACATCACTTACGGCGCTTATACTGCATTCGGTACTTCATATATCGATCATTTCAATTCTGCTATGCTTAGAAAAAGGATCACCGGTTTAGCATGTGCTTGTTTGTCTGCTGTTTGGAGTTTTGCTACTCATGAATACTCGATAATACATTGCCCTGACGTGAAAAACGACAGAACATGTCATGAACGATACAGAAGGCCTGTAAAATAACAGGGCTCCCAATCGATAGTATTGTCGGTGAGTTGTACACGGAACGTAAGAGTAGGTATACAGTTCCTACACTATGAGTGCAATTCTGTAGGCGCTTATCAAATAAAATTATTTTACATGTGTTGGTGTCGACTCGGACCAATGATAACCCAAGGGTTTCTCGGGTCATATTTGGTGAGTAGCTCGAATGCGACGAATAATTATAATTGCTTAGACTTAATGACCCATGGAGAAGGTCATGGGGGAGCAGACTCAACACGTAGCCACAATAGACAGCTCTGGCACAATTAACCAAATCTTATCGCTTCGCATCCATGGCAAAAATGTTACTTAAGACTTGGACCTTCGTCAGTCATTGTAACACAACTTTAGTGAGGGCAAGTAGCTTTACCATAAAAACGGTTATGAGCTTTTTTGATTTGATTTTGAACAAATAATTTAGGTAACTGGAAAACCTGCAAACAAAAAAAGTTTCGTGGCTACATTGAACCGAACCTGAGGCAAGCATGCTGTCCAATTTCGGTAGTGCTTTTTGATTCGGCTGGAGTCTCTTTGGTAGCATTCTCTTGGCATGCTCTGGCCTTATTTCCACAAGAAAAGAAAGAAACATTTTGACCGGCTTAGAGATCCAGTTTCTGAATTCAGCTCCGGATGTCGTTTGGAACTTCTCCTAATGCTCAGTACCTTATCTCTGAACGAAATTTAGCGCACAGTTTGCCTCGGCGCACACCTGCTCACCTTGGGATTTTGTAGCTAGAACTTTTGTTTTGGTTCACTTTTTTGTTTTTGCATTCACGCACATTATTTTCGTATTTGCGTTGACTCATTCTAGAGGGATGTTGCTACATATATATATATATTCTTTCAAGACCTGTTTTGAATGGCAATTTTAGAGCGTTGGGAATCATTTCTATACAGAACCTGTAGCCTATTCATTTATAATGAAAATAAGTTAGGAAATAAATGTCATTTAATTAGCATTCCATTTTAGGAGATTAATCCACAGAGTAATATCAGTTCTCTTTCCGTGGGGGAAATTTATTTTGCTATTTAAAAATCAATTGATTAGAGATTTGATTGACTAAATTTATAGCTCGTCAGTTGAATAACGACGCCTAGATAGGATAGCATCTTTCTTCCTTCTTGTTCAACTAAGAAGCTTGGAGTCGGAAAAATCTAAAACGAATTGAGTGAATATACCAATAGCTGTTCTATTCAATGTCGAACGAAGTACGTCAAAGATTATCTGGGATGACAGAATCTTCCTCCAAAATGAGAAAAAAAACTTTTTCGGAACGGAGTTATTGATTAGCCGGTTAATGCTAAGAAAATAAAAATGTTTGCCTCTGCAAAAGTTTTCGTTTATTATACCACAACCCTCTGTCGGAGATACCAACATGTATGCTCCTACTGTGTTGGAGGCTGTACGTATTGCCATCTATTGGTTTGATGAAAGAAATCATTCCCAGTCCTATTATAAATTGTGAAAGTTGCAACCTCATAATTTTGGTCCCTTACTTGGGGCAAAGCTATCGATACTTATTCAAAGTCAGAAGGCTACGCATACTAAAAAATGGATGCATAATAATAAACTTGTTGTAAATGACAAAAATTCACTCATAATTGCCATAAATATCTTCTCATACTCCTGGCGCCTGAACTGTGCAAAATCTTCTTCCCGCTGGACCAAAATTAAGCTTTATGAAATTTCTTATTTTGTTTTGAATACTAGGATTCGAGAAGCACCGATTAAGTAGGTAGGATGCGATGCTCTTGTAATATTCACGGTCTATTTTGATGGATAATAAGTTTCTATTTCCGAAGGGTCTATTTTGGTCCATTGATTCATTTGAGAACGATTTCCTCTTGTCTCCAGGAACAACAATTTGCAATGTGTCTCACGATTTTGTTCAAACGCAAACGCTAATGGCGCGTTCGAATTACCAGTAATAATTGGAAGCCTTGTGACATGCTCACTAGTCTTTCAGCATAAAACGACAAATCAAATTCAGTGCATTGTTTTGCAATCCGGGTATTATGAGAAATGATTTCCTAAATAATTTTAGCGTCGAAACGATATTCAATAGAAAGTTTTAAAATTGTGTATACGTTGAATTATCCAAATTATAACTGTCCTAAAATCAGAACCTAATAAATTAACGTTCAGGTACCGCCATGCATTTAGCTCGTAGGGGCTTCAGGCCACAGACACAAAGAACACGAATTCGTTATTCACTGATGACATTTCCAGCCTCACTGTAAACGCATGCAGATTTCCACTGTTTCATGTGTCGGAAGTGAATGTCTACGAACTTGTTATACACGAAACGAAAACGAGAGTCCTCACAAATTAAAAAATTAAACAAAGATGTGCTTATGAACATTTCTTTCGCGAATACGCCTGGGAGAATAAAACGAAGATGAACTAACTCGTTCAGAAATGGCCATGAGTGTTGAAAATTTGTTTTCCACTTAAGAAGATTTTTACGTGGAGCCATTGAACAATGAAAAGAAAATGAGGTTAGCCATTCATAAAGGAAAGTGGGATCTCAGCCCGGCTCAAGATTGCCGTTCCCCAACGCATATAGGGGCGCCGCACCGGCCTCTCACGGCAGGCTGCACGGACCAGAACCTCCTCAGTACTGCGCCTGGTACTGCGCCTACTCGCAAATGGTATGGTAGTGCTAGCATCACATTTAAACGATGTTGAAACTGTTCAAACAAAATAGAAGAATGGAAAGACTCATGCGAGTTCGAGAAACTATTTCGAAACATTGAATGAACTCGATACGTGTAGTATGTGGGTTTTGGGCTAGCAGTAGAGAGAAGAATTTCTTGACTGAATAGAAGTTCATATAAATAACAGCTATCGAAAAGAACAATTAAGCTAAATATTTGGCGTTAATTTAACTATTTCAATTTCCCATAGCAAAGCAAATAGCTCCAGCTAAGTACAGTCAAGTAAACAAATACGCAAGTCAAAGGCTCACACGTGAGCAAGGTTACACTAACCAAATTAAGGGTAGCTGTGATTATGTTGGAAGTTGTCTCACTGAATATCAAGTTCAATATGCCATTGCATACAAAACTGCACTGCTAATGCTTTATAGATTAAAAACTGAGAATGTCTGACAGGCCCTTGGTGTGCATGGGAGGACACATGTTGGAAACAGTTAAATATTGTGATCAAGATTTCCACTCAATCCTCGAAAAGAGATGTTTATTAAAGCTATCTATATCTTTCTGCCTCTACCACGACAGTTGCCAGCTGAAGATCAAAAGAGTCCCTTGCAGCGCCCGCACTAATTGCCTCAGTTGAAGACACGAGTCCGAACTCCTCCAGCGCCTGCACAGCATCTCCGTGCCCCTAATGTTCCTCGGTGATCATCTTACTCGAGTCAACACATAACGTAGTGACTGCACGGATCCATGTACTTCGCAGCAATTACGTAACTCGTGAAGATTAAACAGGCTACGAAGATCTGCGAGCGAAGCGATGCTTAAGTCTGAAGAACCGTGCGAAGTAATCTTGTTTGGCAGTACGATTTCGCTGCAGCTCCTGTCGTCTATCGGACAGTAAATGTTAAAGGGTATTAATTAAGAAGTCCGGAAAAATAATTAAGAAGTTTAGTACAGGGAAACATTTTGGCGCGTGTATTTCATTTCCTATCACTAATTTAGTGATATCATCAAACATTTTCCATCGTTAAACGTTGAATGAAACTATTGAAATTCACGTTTATCCTTGAAAACGATTCAATTTTTTTTGCATGATGTACAATGGTCCTAAGGTATCAACAGAGCTTGTAACATGTTTGGATAAGAGCGTCTTAGCGAGCTAAAATTTGAGCCAGAATGAACGTCCCGACACTCAGAGAATAGCATTAGTGTGCGTCGTTAATTCGATCTACGCCAAGTTTGATTAAGGCTCTCAGACGTCGTGGGTAAACACGCCATGAATGAGGAAATGTTGCTGTAAAGGAATGTGTGTTTGAGTTGGGTGTGTTATGGATGTGGCGACATAACCATTGAAATTGTTCATCAAGAGAACGTCCTTTATTATAGTTAAAGGTCAATCCCAAAATGCAAGAGCTGAGAGTCTATTAGCAGCAAGTCGCTATGAGACAACTAGTCAGAAAGTCAACTTCGTTCAACATCAAGATTTTGATATTAGAACACTGACAGTTCTGCAGGAGAAAAGATACATGGTGACACAGGTTACAGTTCTAGTGAACAACATAAAATTAATTCTCTCATAAGGCACTAATGCAAGGCTGAAAAAAAGGCAGAAATAGCGACAACATTATTCGTACAATTTTCAACAGACAATCTTTTCATTGATACCTTTAAACAAATTGTTTCTACAGTTTTAAAGTTTTATTTGCAAAAGGATGTAAAACGCAACATCCAGCAGAATAAGTTGTTGGGATATTACAAAAACATTTTGTAAAATGTGTATAGGCACAATTAGTTACACTGTTAGTAAATTGTCCTAAACGCAACGAGACACATAAAAAATGGGAAAAGGTCAGTATTTCCCTTATTTTATGCGATATTCGATGTTCTTACGTGAAAATACTTCAACATTCAAAACAACACAGCGTCACACAAGAATCGTTCTCCCTTGTTATTCAAATTTGAACGCAATGATGGGAAAGTTGAAAGAGCTTAGCGTAGACTTGAGGCAGAAATATTATTGGCCTTACACATTAGGAAATGGTTGAGGTTTATTACAAACTCTTGATTAGCCTGAAATGTGCTGCATATAAAGGTCAGTTAGTTCGGTACAATAACGTCTTTATTAGCCCGGACGTGAAAAGATACAGAAACTGTCATCCAAAATTACACGAAAACTGTAATTGAAGTTTTGAACCCATAGAAGTTGTTTTGAACCCTTGGAGGAGTTGTGGTGAAAAACATGGCTAAGATGTTGGGCACGCAGGGCACCAACGTCAGGACTTCCACGATACAAGAATCGAGAGCGTGATCATCGACCATGTCGAGTGCCTTTGCTTCATGGTGCTGCGCGATTACATTTCAGTCAAGCTCACATGGCCAAAAAAATCTTGATTGAAGCTAGTCTTTCAGAGTAATAAAAAATTAAGGTTTTTTGACATATAATAATAATATCAAGAAGGCCTGACACGATGGATCTATTATGTACTTGGGTGCTTTCTCTTCAAATTTCTCCGAAAAATTGGAACCGATTAAAGAGGTCGTCCTCCAATTCGGACCCCTGGCTTGTAGAAATAGGGATTTTTGCTGCTATAGGAAGTGCAAGAGGTCAGCTACATCCTGTAAAAAATAAGACTCGTACGTTCACTCGTTCGTCCGCATTCTTCCCGTAATGTCCACAATATTTCGCATCCAATGATACCAATATCATCCCTGTAGCTTAAAAACTGTAAGAGGAGATGCATTTAGAACCCCCCTCCTCCTCAAAATCCGGTTTTCTATGAATATCTCGTTTTCTTTAAAGAAAATAGCATTTTTCCATAGAAGACAAACGATTTCAAATTGCATTTCCTATCAGTACACTAAATTTTATTGCTCTAGGTTCACTAACAAAGAAAATGGCCCGTAAGGGGGACGCCCTCTTCAAAGGATTAATGAAATATAAGTTTGTCAAGATTATGATGAAAATTCAAAGTAATTGACACTGAGTTTTAGTCTAAGATGAAGATGAACCTTTCAACAAGATAAGCACGCTCACAGATTAACGGCTTCATAGCTTAGAGGCAAAGATGATTACATCTCTATCATGGTGGTTGACGAGTTCTGCTTTGAATCCTGTTGAAAATCTACAACTTTATTGCAAAATGAAAATAACTAGTCGCGCTTCAGAATAATTTCAAGAATTTCTGCTTGTAGCCATACAAAAGAAAAAGACATCGCGACAAAAACCATGATTAATTTTCAGCGAAGTTTGTATAAAATGATTTTGGACGTCGCATGATGAAAATGTCATGAACGAATAATAACCCTGGGGAACACATTTTTCAGTAACTTTGACTTCTGAAGGAGTTTTAGGCGCTGATTTTAAATCTAAAATTAGTTTTTTTCTACAAGCTCTAGTTTGTATGCAATTTGAGGTAAATAAAATTTTACAAATGTGAACTTGCGTAAACCATGTGTAAGCATTTTCGAGTCCATATTTTTATAGATAGCTTCTAATATTTTGAACATTCTTATTTTGTTCCAGTTCAAACATGGCTTCCAAAGAGAGACATCATTGCCGAAACAAACCTGATGCCTCCTGCTACATATGTGGATGCTACCAGGGTTGCGGAGTCGAAGGAATAAATTTGAGACTCCGATTCCCCCTTTTCACAATTTTTGTGACTCCCAACTCCACCTATTCACAATTTTGTGACTCTCAACTCCACCTATTCACAATTTTGTGACTCCCAACTCCATCTATTCACAATTTTGTGACTCCCAACTCCACCTATTCACAATTAACAAGATGAATATTTTATTTTTTAATGGTTGCTGGTGTTGCAACCTGTGCATAAGCTTATTATATTCTTTTTTACGAACAAATTTCCGATTGTGAACACAATGTATAATATCAAGTTTTATTAAAAGATATATATACCAACTAGTGTACATGATTCGTCAAAAATGACAGGATTTTATAGTTTCCTTTAAGAAACTCTCATGATATAGGTGACAAACCAATAGATCAGCCCTAATAGTACCAGCTTTTAAAATGTTCTTGTACTTGTGCACTGGTGAAACTCGTATCACAGATACGGTCATTAAGCATCCTTACGAACGTCACAGACGCACACACCAACCAAGCAAGCAACAGCTGTGTATTATAATTTTAATTATTACTAGCACACTCCCATTTTTTGAGAAGGGGGGGCGAGGGTGATGTTACGGTGCTGGAGCTGCGAGAAAATCGAGGTGTAGAGATTTTTTGGTGTATGCGACCCGTCAAAAATGACGGGAATCGATAATTTCCTTTAAAAAATATTTCGGATGGGGATTAAAAACAATTGTATCCAACCCAACAGAATCCGCGATTAAAATAATTATCAATCTTGTGCATTGGTGAAACTCCTATCAAAAATAGTCACTAAGCATCCTTGACAGCGCGACAGAGCGACAGACCAACTGAGCTTTAACATGGCTTTCCCACGATTTTCTATGCTATTTTATACATTTCCTATACTTTCCTCAGTCTCAATTGCTGATATTCTATACAACCTAACCTAACTTACCAATACACGTGATGTTCATTCCGACTCTGAATCTGCTGGGTTAATGTACCGAGAATAATAATCTTGTGGAGTTGGTGAAACTTGTATCACAGATACGCTCATCACACACTTTCGGCTGGTGGGTGTGACACACAGATGGACGGACGGACGGACGCGGCTCCTTTTATAATAGTGAACTAGATTAGCCAAGACATTTTAAAAAAAATTGTCATACTTTTTACCGCGATTAGTACCATTTTCTTAACAATAGATTCAATTTTCACGCAAAATTTTTTACTTATAAACGAAAGTGAGCAGATGCCAGGTTTTCATATTATTTGAATGATATTTGTGATACCATCCAAGCAAGCAGATTCCCAATGTAATAACATAGGAGAAATTACGCACACTAACATGTATATTTATTTATAAATTGATGGATACACCTGGTGCTTTTTATACAGGGTGTTGGTGGAACTCTTGGTACAAACTTCGGCTACTAGTAGAAAATACAAATTTAAACAATTTTTTGTCAGTGAAAAAATATCGAAAAACGCTTAGTTTTTTTAATTATTGGGCTTAGAATTTCTTAATGCTACGCTACAAGAACACAACAGCGATTTCGCAACAGACAGTATAGTAGTGTGCTACTATTTTGGAATCTTTATTATTGTTGGTAATTGCGTTTGATATGCTCTGGAAA
>JACJUY010002625.1:17778-43996 GCA_014220935.1 Platorchestia sp. MABIK | reverse complement strand
AGGCTGGTGGAAGTGGGAGTCGCGCAGCCCAGGTTAATAGAAAATTCCGCGACCCCGACTAATCGGGACTACCACAACAGGAATAAGGGCAATATGGGGAATTAGAATGAACAAGTGTTGGCAGAATCGAACATGTTTTATTTACAGTTTGAAACATTAATTCACAGATTCAGGAAATTTCTCGAAATTCCTAGTCAACGTCAGCGACCCCTGGTGAGAAGCGTATGTGTATCTTTTGTCAGCACCGTGGCACTGAAGTGGTAAGATGTATCGCCTTACAAATGCACAAATGGCAGACATGCATTTCACTTATGGTGCTGCTAATGGTGATGCAAGACGTGCCGCGAGAATCTATCACGAATGTTACCCTAATCGAGAAGTCCCTGATCATCGATTATTCACTGCATTGCACCGAAAATTGACGGAAACCGGCAGTTTTGGTTTAGAGCAGACGTTGGTCGCCCAATAAATTATCATCGAGAGCAAGAAGTGTTGGAACATTTCCGTAGAAACCCGCGTACGAGCACCCGTGCAGCAGCAGCATCTTCGGGTATTCGTGACCATAGTACAGTGTGGCATGTATTGAACCGGAATAATTATCATCCAAATCACTTCCAGAGAGTCCAGGGTCTCCTTGCCGTTGATTATGGTCCTCGTGAGCGATTCGCGCAGTGGTTTTCAGATCGGGGGGTAGAAGATGCCAATTTTGCAGAGTGTGTGTTGTTTACGGATGAAGCAACCTTCAGCCGAGATGGAATTTTTGATTATCATAACTTTCACTCATGGCAGCAGAACAACCCTCATGTCATCCATGAACGTCATCACCAACATCGCTACACTGTCAATGTTTGGGCAGGTATCGTGAACAATCAACTCATTGGTCCATACATTCTGCCAGAGCGTCTTACTGGAGATGTGTAAAAAACCTTTCTTGAAGAAGCCCTTCCTGGTTTATTGGAAAATGTGCAATTAGGTATTCGTAGACGACTTTGGTTTCAACACGATGGAGCTCCGGCACATTATGGTCTAAATGTGCGACGGTTTCTTGACCAACAATTTCCAAATCGATGGATTGGTCGTGGTGGTGCTGTGTCCTGGCCACCGAGATCATCTGATTTGACTCCGTTAGATTTTTACTTATGGGGGCACTTGAAATCTCTGATTCATGCGACACCTGTGGAGTCGCAAGAAGACCTTGTCGCTCGAATTGCAGTCGCTGCTGGAGATGTCGCTAACAACCAGGAATGCTTGGCAACGTACGCAACTCGCTTCGACGAAGGTGTCGTGCGTGTATCGATGTTAATGGTCGAAATTTTGAACACCTTCTTTGATGCGTTACTTTCTATTATTTATTAAAGTACCTCATGTTCTTTAACGTTTTTCATTACCCTCGTGTGTTATCATTGAACATTAGTGCATGTGGTTAACTAGGATCGCCGTGAGTTCTTGAAGCGCAGCATTAAAAACTGCTAAGCCCAATAATTAAAAAACAAAACGTTTTTCGACAGTTTTTTACTGATAAAGTGTTTAAAGTTGTATTTTCTACATGGAGCCGAAGTATGTACCAAGAGTTCCACCAACACCCTGTATAGTGTCGATTATTCTTATGCAATAGAATGTGAAGTTAAACAAACAAATAAATACATTTAAGTATTTCTTGTGCATAATTTCTCTAATGTTATTGCAATGGAAATTTCATTGAACAAATAAACTTGGTTGGTCCGTCTTGGTTGGTTGGTCTGTCTCCCTTCCACGCTCTTAAAGGATGCTTAAAAATCGTATCTGTGATACGAGTTTCACCAGTGCACAAGTGCAAGAATCTTTTAATCGCGGGTACTAATAGGATGAATATATTTCTTTACGATCCACATGGGGAAAATTTTTATAAGGACAATATCGAATCTCGTCATTTATGACAGGTCGGGTACACTAATGTATATATATTACTGACAGGTGTCTTCTGAGTAGGCAAAGTAGGCAGTGCCTACCCTGAGAAGCACAGACAAGTATCAACAGTTTTTTTTATTACCAAGTGTGCACCAATCCAACGAAATTATAATAGTTGATTCAGTTACTATGCTCAAAATCCCAAAAACTATGAGATATATGTAAATCAAGTAGGCAAGATTTGTGCACTGCCTTTTCTTCTCTGTATCTACACTATGCAGGGTAACAATGCAGAAAAGTGCCATATTATTGCTCAACACTATGTTATATCTCGGCTATAATAGGCAAAAGTTGTTCTGCTCTCGTCGTAGGGGCCTGACATTTTCGGAACATTTGGTTTACGAATAAACGTCACTTTTAGCTTCTTTGAATGAAATATGATACTGTCTATTATTCTCGTTTGTCATTTTACTATGTTTTTGACACTTTCTTATTTTAATAAGCGCCCATGTTCTTTTCAAATTTTTTTGTGCAATTTGGAACGTTTTCAGCAAGAAAATTTGTACTATAGCATAAATGCATCACTCATTGCAGCTGAGATAGTGCATTGCTTTCAGTTACAATATATGAGTGACTAAGCGAATTTTTTGCTGGTGTTGTGTTATTATTTTCATAGCAGCTCATTAACATTGTATTTTATTTTTTTCGTATGTCCCAATAACGATATTGCTTACCTTACAACATTATCAAATCTTTCTTTAAGAAGAAGTAATTAATTATATAATGCATAGAAACTGTTACTTTTTCAGTTTTTAAACTTGTAAAAACAAAATTAAAAAAATCTCCATTTCAGCGTTTGCTTACTTAGAAACTGGGGAGATCTCAGAAGATAAAAATTAAATAAGATAATGATATAGTGAAATACAATATAACTCTTAAATAACTCAGCATTAAAGGAAAAACTTTAGAAATGAGCAAAAATTTCCATTATTAATACATGTTAACTTGACCTAAAGACAAGGAAGTAAACAAAACAAAAAGATAATTTAAAGTACTTAGGAACTACATATTGCTGAAAAAATCAACAAATATTCCAGTTATTAACATCAGAATAAGAAAATTGAATTTTCATTATCAATGGTGATGACATGACCTGAAAACTAGAAGTTTTTATGTATCAGACTGACAAAGACTAGTCATTATCAAAAGACTAGAAATATTCATGATCACATCATAACTTTAGGCTTGTGCAAAGACTAGTCATTATCAATCAATGCATCAAAGCATAACCAAAAGACGTGAAAAAATCGTTTAAAGGACCACTGGTATAGAATGTAGACACATTAAGAGCGTACGGAGATACTCTTTATGTGAGCACAATGTTTTACATCAGCTGAGCTGTTCTGCAAGTAACTCGTTACATATTTACTACTAGTTTCTATATCCCATGTATGAATTGAAAAGAAAATGAACGAAACAGAAATAAACTGATCGAAATTGCGATTCTTTCAATTAATAATTTCTGCTTTCTAACTGCATTAATGAGTGATTGCTCCAGTACGAAAATCATATTTCGCACTCGTAGGTATCTCATATATATATGTGTGTGCGAACCCACAATAAATGACTTTGAATTGTCAGAAAAGTGTTCACAATCGGAGAACTGTTCTTGAGAGACTGAATGTTTCCCCGTCCTCAAGTCTCTTCCCCGGGTTAAACTGAATTATTTAGTGCAGGATTTAGATCTTTTAATGAAAGTAGCGAAGCTTTAGGCATCAAAATTACAAGGCTGACATCTTTTTTATCATTCTTTTAGAGTATCATATTTCAGAAAGTGTGACCAGCTTTTTGTGACCTTCTTTTCAGAAGACAAACAGTTTGTTTACTGCCATGACATCCCAGGGTATCTCAAAGAGCTGGGTGTGCCTTACTATAGTCCTGCTGAATGGAGACTCTTTCTAGACAGTTTAAAACGTAGTCTAAAGTGTGTTCTTTTACATAATAGCAATGTTTATGGAGCTATACCTGTCGGTCACTCAGTGCATTTACGGGAAGACTTTGATGAAATGAGAATGGTCATGGGCTTGATGAAGTTTCATGAGCACGATTGAATCATTGGTGTAGACTTGAATATGGTTAACTTTCTTCTTGGAGAAAATCTTGAGTCGAATTGAGTCCAGTCCAATTGATACAAAATTGTTCGTAAACAGCGTATTTTGTTATTTGTAGTTGATAAACAGTTTTTACTTCTCGCATGTATCTTCAAATTTATTCTGAAAATGCTCGTCTCATTCGTCGTCTGAACACACGTTTGGTGCAGCTATTTGCTCAATGCACGTGGGCATTTGGTAGATGAAGTATTTATTAATTTAAATTTTCTTCATGTATTTACAGAAGCTCATTTTGGAAATTCTAAGCTTAAATTTTTTTCTCTCCCAGGAAATCAATAACTGTTGGTAAGATGCCATTTTTCTGTCTATTTTGTACGTTATAGCGTATCTTATGTACTCGTAATTTGACATGGGTTCATACCTAAAGAGTTTCTCAAATTTATTTGTACGCTGTGCTTGAAACATGTTCATTACTATTTTGAGTAGACAACCACCACTCAAAATATGCTAAACAAACTGCAACACATTCCTAGAAAGTTCAACGGTGAAATGTAAAGCGGGCTTTCAATGTTTTAATAACACCATTGTAGGTAGCCGTCGCGTCTGATGAAGACTTGGTGATACCAGCTTCAGTGGAGAGAGCGCAAAAGGCTCCGTAGTCAGAATTCTGATGAGCAGGACCGCCCACAGATGGAGCTCTGGAGATCTGATGCAAGAAGCAGGGATGACGCAGCACTGTGATGTCCGTCTCATTCGTTTGAAGTTTGTGTCTTCTTTCTCTTTCAAAGGCTGCCATTTCGTAGTGAGTCACGGCCCTCGAGATCCTCAATCTGTGGCTGTGTAACTCTAGATCAATAGATCTAATTTCTCACCTGATTTGTATATTCGAAATTTTGCACTATTCCTGGCAGGGTAATCAAGGACTACTAATAAGAAGATTCTAATACTAATAGGAAGATAGGACTCAGTTGATTTTTGGTATTGCCACCGGAGTCCATCACATTTCTTGTCATGAAGTTTCTATTTCCACTGAAACCATTACTTCTTATTCTTGAATATTGTGCATCATAATAAGGTTAGATTAGATTATTCGTTAGTTTTAGCCTCCCTACCCGCAGCAACACATGCGATCCAAAGAGAGGAAGGAGGAAGGCACCATTTAGTATGGAGTGTAGGAAAAGCGGAATCTACGCTGAAAGGGCATAGAAGCAGTAAGTTGGGAAAGAAGATTATGAAACAAGATCAAAGTTGAAGAAGGAAGTAGTAGGTGCTGAAAAACAGGACAGCAGTGAACCGAAAAAAGGGTGGTCCGTAACAAACCTAAATCTTATTCTACTGCAACAAAAATAAAGCCTACCTAACCTTTAGCTCGGGCCCTCACATAGTCCCCCTGGGAGCGCCAATTCCCATAGATACAATAGTTGTATCCCTCTGAGGGGCATCATAATAAGCACAACGAAGAATAGTACTTATAGAATGCACTATTACACAACTGCATTTATCGAGACGAGTAATGTGATTTTCTTCCGATGTCCTAAAAAGTCGAAGTTTCGTTCAAAGGCGTTCTTTATTCTTAGGATTGAAGACCTTTCTAAATTATTATTAGTTCATGAAAGTTTTGCGTTAAGTGATTATTAAACGCTGTAGAACAAGTAGAAAATAAATAAAGAAAGAAAAGTACTCTATTTCAATTCAAATAGATACATAAAATTAGTTTAGTATTGGATTTTCAATAAATCCTTACATTAGAGTTCCAAAATGGTAATGCAACATTATAGGTATTATACAAGCCATGTAAATGGTTGCATAAATCATTAATGGGTTGCTCAATTAAAGATTTCGTCATACCCACTTCTGTTTACAGTAGGGGTATGAAAGTTCCCATGTATAACAATGCTTATCTCGATAGGTCACATGGCTATATTCAGCTGCACGTACTTAAATGAAGAAAAGTCGCATCATGGAGCTATAGTTGAGTGTGAAGCAGTCATCAGGCTCCTGCTCTTGAATGGCCGTACACCAACAAAGACATTTGATGACTTGAAAGTGACTTATGGCGAGGATACCCCATCTTGTGATGCTGTTAAACACTGGCATTGTCAATTCAAATGTGGTCGGACATCAGTGAAAACGGGTCCCATTCCTGAACAAAATTTCGTCATTGATGAAGGCACCATACGCCAAGTGGGGGCCGTCATTTTGAAAAATCGCCGTACACCCGTTCGCTACCTCGCCGCCTGCATGCATGTTTTTTGCCGCCAAAGCGATTTAATCGCTTAAATCGCTTAGGAGGCGAAAAACATATATACGGGCGGCGAAAAAGTTAGACTGGCATTTAGACATGCGGAAGGTGATTGCACGGTGGGTTCCCAGGTTGCTTACACCTTTTTAGAAGCAGAAACGAGTCAAGTGCTTCCTGGCCCTTTTGGGGATGTGCCAAGGCAACCAGAAAGATTTTTGTCGAGACTGTTCGAGCAAGACGAAACATGAGTCCATCACCATGAGCCTAAAGCTAAGGCCTAGTCGATGCAATGGAAGCATTCAGACTCGCCACTTCCAAAGAAAGCACAGGTCCAACACTCGGCCGGCAAGGTCGCGCTCATGGTCTTCTGGGACCAGGGCGGGGTAGTGATGATGAATTTCCTGGCAAACTGTGCCACAATAACGAGGGCACACTACTCTTTGTTACATCAGAAATTGAGGGAGGCCATCAAATCCGAGAGGCGCGACGCACTGACCAAAGGAGTCCGCCTCCTGCAAAGTATTGCTTCAGTTCAGAATTCGCGATTTGCCCAAACGGAAGCACTGTTCAGTGGTTATGATATTCTTTCTCTCCGAGCTTACTCTCTTGTCCTTGCACCATCGAACTAGGACTTTTTTCAACTATGAAGTCATTCTTAAAGGAAAAACACTTTTCAGGCTATGAGGAGCTAATTTCCTAGGTCAAGTTGTGGTTCAGTCTCAATCTGTGAACTTCTACAGGCGTGGCCTTCACAGCTGTATGAAACAATGGAAGAAGTGTGTCACTCATAGAGGTATACCTATGTAGAAAACGTCTAATAACCGTGCCAAGTTTAGTTCCTCTTAGACCACGGGGAGTTGGTCAGGGAAAGTCTTTATTTTAACAACGTTTATTTATTTATTTTAAAACGTTCAGGAGACAGCTCTTGTACCCTAAGTTTAAAAGCTTATGAATGCTACTCACAGGGGAAAGGCGGTGAACATTGAAAGACACGCCTTAGGAACTTGTCGATTTATTTTGCACATTGGTAATGAGCATAGTGATTTGGCAACAGTAACCAATGTTGCTGAGAGCATGGCAAATCGAAATAATACACTGGGTAATGAAATTGATTAGATGTGTTTACGTTATTTATTTGTTGTCAAATATACCATGATTAATATATCTGAACATGTCAGGGGTTTGCTTTAATCGCAACCTTATCAGAAGCTTAAAAATGAAGAAAATTCCGATAAAATTTATCATCTTTACTAAGAAAACGTTTAGGAGTCCCGCTCCATCATCAGTTCAAACGTAAAAAAAGAACTACGTCTGAAAGAAAAGATCAAAGTACAATGAATAGTAGGTACTAAAAATAAATCATGAGAGTAAAAATACAAAGTATGACACGGAAAAACAAAGAATAAAACACAGAAGCACAAAAAGAATACATGTGACACTTATGTTGAATAAAACGAGCCATAGGCAAATTTCAAGTTTAATTTTAGTGACTCTATTTCTAACTTAATTTAATTTCACTAGAATAATTAAAACGCACTATGGAAAGAGCTACACCTGTACTGGGCTTGTGTACCAACAAGCCTATACTCTGAAACATTTGCTGTTCTTGATAACACCATTCTTTTTCTTGAGCCACATGCAGACTAAGAACGCAAACGAGCTCCACTAAAAAATACCAGACTTTTAAGTTTCTACTATGATGATATTTTGTTTTGTGATTTTGGTCGTTCTAATTTACTAGCATTATTTTCACCTGATTGCTCGAAGAGGTAAGAGACAAGGATTATGATCAAAGCTCTGAAAGTTGAGCGAGCAAAAAAAGCATTTAATCGAAAATCATCTGTGTAACTGGAAATCGCATTTCGTTCCTCGATTTAGATTTCACATTTAGTTTTTATATTCAAAAATATTTCAGGCCTTGATTTATGAGTTCATCTTCAATGGTATTTCGAAATGATTCTTAAAAGCTTCGGCTCGGGAGGTAATGAAAAGGCATTGTGTCTAAAGTTAGAATAATGGGCAGTTACAGGTCTTCAGTATAGCTAACATGCTTTTGTGCACATTCACATCATACGCCTTAGGTAAACAACATTCACAGGTAATCACTTATGGGTCCAAATTGACCTTGATGATTATGTATTGTAGATGAGTGAGAGGAAGAAATTTAAAAATGCCTTCACGTGCATACATTTCAAAAAACACTTAGGAACAAGCGGGTCTTTATGTCAGGGAGAACAAACTTTGCCACGCAGTAAGTTTATGAAATTTTCTACTTTAGTAATGATGCCAAAAAATGTTCCAAGCAGGAAAAACAAGAAATATTGTCACAAATGTCTAAAAAACCGTGGTGCAATGCGAAAACAGAACAAAGAAATAAATGCTTACGCCTGATATCGAAATGTTATCTATCCTTAAAAATTTAAAAACGAGGAACACTGCTCGTTGGTTAAGCATTATTTAAAATTACACATTGTCACATCTATTAAACGTTTTGGAGTCCTGCTACATTCTCAGTAAGTACAGTCGGAAAAATGTAAAAATAAAAAAGTTCGTCACACATGTTAAAAAAGAAAATTGATAGAAAAATTCACGTAAAAACTTCCAGCAGGTAAGAACTATTCATTCTGATTTAAACGGGTTTTTCTTTGGCTATGTACAATGATTAAACAATTTTTAGTTCCGAATCGTTAAAAGCATTGCACAATATTTCAAATTGGTCTTCAGCGACTCCACACTGCTCTGCATGGAGTCGCACAGACGAATGAGGCAGTTGCGCAAGAGGCCTTCCGGTACATGTGACTAACTCCGCGATGCTGGGCAATCCTTATATAAAACGGCAAGGTCGTCTTACCGACATAGCCTGATGTTCACTGTACACAACTAAGATGTACTTCCGAAGCGAATGAGGGCGTCCTTAGTTTACAAATTTAGTTGTTTACAGTGTACATCAGGCTATGTCGGTATGACGACCTTGCCGTTTTATATAAAGATTGCCCAGCATCGTGGAGTTAGTCATGTACCGGGAGGCCTCTCGCGCCACTGCCTCATTCGTCTGTGCGATACCATGCAGAGCAGTGTGGAGTCGCTGAAAACCAATTTGAAATATTGTGCAATGCTTTTAATGATTCGGAGCTGGAAATTTTGGAATCATTGTAAATAGCCAAAGAAAAATCCGTTTTAAACAGTATGAATAGTTCTTACCCGCTGGAAGTTTTTACGTGAGTTTTTCTATAAATTTTCTTTTTTAACATGTCTGACAAACTTTTGTCTTTTTACACGGTTTCTTTTCTTGCAAATGTCTCAATTGAAGTCTCCGTGGTCGCTGAACATACCGTGGTATCATGGCAACGATTGTTCAGAAGATTGAGAAAAAACATGGAAGCATGTTCCCTTGACTCAGTTATTCTGAGTTTGAAAAGGCATATGACTACTAGTAACTGTGACGCTTTGATGAAGCATGCCTTGTAGAACAGTCTCCACTTATATTGACTCATTATATCAGGCTTCTGAGGTAGCCGTTGATGCCGTTGAGAGTATAATGAGAGGGAGTAACTAATTTACGTGTACGTACAACTGATAGAATGAATGCTCAGAAGCTTCGAAAACTGACTTTTTGTACAATCAAATTCAACAAGTAGCTATCAACTAGCTCGTACGACTTGCTTAACCACACAATAAATTCATGAAATTTCTTACCTGAATATTGGTGTCATAACAAACTCCCGAAGGTCAAAAACGAGAAATAAATTGTCACAGGAGGATAACAAAAACATTATCCGACGCAAATAAAACACTGAAACAAACAATTTCATTCTTAAACCCGTCTCTCAATGCTAATTTCTTTACTATGATAGGGTGAACTTACAATTTATTACAAGTGGTATACCCTCAAACGATTGTAGGCATGTAGAATATGGGAAAATATTCTGCAAGTGAATGCTAACTCCATTTAACGTAATAAATCAATGTCGCTGTTTTTGAGAGACAGAGATTGTGATCAAAGAATCTCTGAGTTGATTGAGTTTCAGAAAGTCAAAGATCGGGAAAATTTGTTTTTCAAATTGAAGTCTCAGTGTATCATAATCAGTAAACAATTTAAGTTTTCTTCGTGCCGACGTTTACGTATGAGCTCGACAATAACAACATAACGATGTGATGTATAAAGTAACTTTACAAATTAACAGTTGAAAACAACAAAATTATACGCCACTCAGAGTGAAAATATGAGTCAATGGTTTAAGAATCTGGCACCAACTGCTCTGGGTTTGCACATAATACGTGCCAGCATACGAGAGATCACTTCACAATTGAACCTTATCGAAACATCGGGTGAAAAATTAAGCAATGTAGAATAATGCGAGAATGTATTTCGTAACTGTTTTTTCTGTGTGTACTGCACACAATGACGTGCCGTGATATGACGTGATATTTTAGTCTTGTTTTCTGCATTTCGGAAACTGTTTGAAAGCGTTTGTCGTGCATCTGACATTCGACAGAAGGCTCTTTCAATATCAGGCGCCTTACTGTAGGGAAAACTTCCCCCTAATATGAAAATCCCTCAAACATTAAAAGGAATTCAAAACTAAAATAACTTGTCATCTTGCATCTCCACAATAATTGTAAGCTGCAGTATAAGCTGGAAAAGTGGTTACGAACTTCTGTCGCTAGTTCTCCTATATTTCACTACATTATATCACATACACCCACATTTTAATAGTATGCGTATGCAATGTGCCTGCCTATATGCAAATATTTTACGTACATGAATTAAATATATCTGTATGTGTGTCATCGGTTTGGAAGTGGGTTCGTGTGTGTGTAAGTGCATATGTATACATATATACAGGGAGGGCCCAAAAAAGCTGAACACACCTTTAAAAGTTAAAATTCTGATTGTTTGACAGCTCTTATCCAGCTTTTGATTATACCATCCGACATCCTGTAAGTGTGACATCAAATAAAATTTGTTGTTATTGTCGTGTACTTCACAATGTCTTCCCAGCGAGATATACGAGTGAAAGTTTCTGCACTTCTTCGTACGGAACACACAGTGAGTGAGATCGCAAATCTTGTTGGGGCGTCTCGCACTATCGTCGACACGATCAGAAAGCGCAACAGGATGGTACTCTATCACACACATCCATCTAATCGAGTGCAACGTTTTCTATGAAAGCAAAATTTCTCCTTCTGGCCGAAAGACATGCGTCCGCCATTCTTGCCAGACGTTAACCCACTGGACTACGCCTTCTGGCCGCATATCACAGATCATATACTAGAAGATGCCCAACTTATCAGTAAGTGAATTTCAGCTCTGGAAACAATGACGTAGATGCGAATTGGCCAATGACGGAGCCAAGAAATTGTAACGTGATCAAAAATCGTCACGTGACTTTGTTTACGGTTAGTGCGGCTGTGACTTGCGACGTAGCTACAGAAGTAAAAATGGCTTCTTGAGTACGCTTAAAAAAGTGCTCGATGTTTGATTAAATTCAACCGTGTTGCAATGCAGCGTTGAAAATGGATAATATATCCGAAATGCCGAAAAAATCTTGTGTGTGTGTGTGCAGGGAATTCTGTCGTTCAGACTATAGTTCCATGTTCTCTCCCGTCAGAAATGCCAGAAAGATTTTAATTAAAATCTTAGCAGTTCCTTGAAGAGCTCTGCAAGACAAAGGTAATGTAAAACTTATAGTTGCATAGTTTTCCCTAATTAACCTACTGAATCAAAGCTTCATAAGTTAATAGAGTTTCTTATTACCCCTTGTTTGCAAAAAAGAATAGCTTTTTAATTGAGCCATAATAGCAAGGAGCAGATGAAGGAAAATATTTAAATGTGATTCAACTTTTATTATCAATAATATAAGCTTAGAAAAATATAACATTTTTAGCTGGTTCTCAAATAATGAAAACACTAGATTGCCCAAAAATTTAACTGACACTAAGGTTAGTATATCATATTCTTTTTATGCAAAAGTTTGTTATTAAGGCCATTCTGAAAGAAATTATTTTTAAATTGGAAAAATTAATGCCAATTTAAATGTCAAAAATTGGCTGTATTTCTATTTATTTTATATTTGCAATAACTGTTTGTTTCATATTAAATTAACACAATCAAACTACCTCATTAGTATTATTTTGAATAAGTAACTATTACACACTTTGAATGTATATCCATTGTCTTTTACCTAAGTTTTTTCAGTTTGCTGGAATGTAAGTAATTTTCAAATTTCCATGTTTTAAATGTTTAGTTCAGTAAAAGTAATATGACTAATTAGAAGATTTTCAAAAAAAATTTATGTTTAGCTATTACGTAGAGTAATCATTATGCTATCATGATTTCTCTGAATAACCCTGAATGATCTATTTCAAAAATTGTTTTGCCTTTTAAACTTCTGTTATTTTCCTATTGCTCATTGCTTGTATTATAATTTAAACAAAACATGCAGGCTTCTGCACTTATGTAGCCTTGTAGAGAAATAATAGTGTACCTACTCTGACTTTACTTGGCAGTAAAATGAATGATTCAGGTTTGAGTGTGTCTGAATCATTCATTTTACTACAAGGCTACGATTTTTGATCACGTTACAATTTCTTGGCTCCGTCATTGGCCAATTCGCATCTACGTCATTGTTTCCACAGCTGAAATTGATAAGTTGGGCATCTTCTAGTATATGATCTGTGATATGCGGCCAGAAGGCGTAGTCCAGTGGGTTAACGTCTGGCAAGAATGGCGGACGCATGCCTTTCGGCCAGAAGGAGAAATTTTGCTTTCACAGAAAACGTTGCACTCGATTAGATGAATGTGTGTGATAGAGTACCATCCTGTTGCGCTTTCTGATCGTGTCGACGATAGTGCGAGACGCCTAACAAGATTTGCGATCTCACTCACTGTGTGTTCCGTACGAAGAAGTGCAGAAACTTTCACTCGTATATCTCGCTGGGAAGACATTGTGAAGTACACGACAATAACAACAAATTTTATTTGATGTCACACTTACAGGATGTCGGATGGTATAATCAAAAGCTGGATAAGAGCTGTCAAACAATCAGAATTTTAACTTTTAAAGGTGTGTTCAGCTTTTTTGGGCCCTCCCTGTATATATGTATACATATGCACTTACACACACACGAACCCACTTCCAAACCGATGACACACATACATATATATTTAATTCATGTACGTAAAATATTTGCATATTGGCAGTCACATTGCATACGCATACTATTAAAATGTGGGTGTATGTGATATAATGTAATGAAATATAGGAGAACTAGCGACAGAAGTTCGTAACCATTTTTCCAGCATATACTGCAGCTTACAATTATTGTGGAGATGCAAGATGACAAGTTATTTTAGTTTTGAATTCCTTTAATGTTTGAGGGATTTTCATATTAGGAGGAAGTTTTCCCTACAGTAAGGCACCTGATATTGAAAGAGCCTTCTGTCGAATGTCAGATGCACGACAAACGCTTTCAAAAAGTTTCCAAAATGCAAAATCCAAGACTAAAATATCACGTCATATCACGGCACGTTATTGTGTGCAGTACACACAGAAAAAACAGTTACGAAATACATTCTCTCATTATTCTACATTGCCTAATTTTTCACCCGATGTTTCGATAAGGTTTAATTGTGAAGTGATCTCTCGTATGCTAGCACGTATTATGTGCAAACCAACACTGTAAAAAATTTCCGTGAATTTCACGATTAAACACCGAATGAATCACAGTATTTTACTGTCAGGCATATTGCACAGTAAAACACCGGGTCTGAATCCAATTACGGTAGAACACCGTTATAGGCAACAACAAGTAGATTTCATATCAATTTATTTTATCAAAGAAATTTACTTTAGTTTGAGCTTAAATGACTTGAACAAATTTTGATCGGTTACCATGAACTTCATGAGGTGTGTTTTGTTCAGACAATAAAAAACATGTAAGAAATAATTGAAATAATCAATATATAGGAACATTCCTTCTCATAATGAAAACACGAATGCTCACTCTAGTTATTGATTGATTACATTAACTGCGTTTTTCTCCTACATCGACTTTAGATGTGTTAATTTAGGTTCTACAACGTTAAAGATTAAAATATCCGGGCGAAAAAATTAGTTCTAAGGTGTTTTTCCCATCATTGCACAGTTCGTCCTTAATTTATGCAAATCTAATAAAAATAACGAATTAAAAAATCAAAGAGTTTTTATGCAAATGTTTTCTTGCAAGGAATGTATTAGTAAATTAATTTATGAGAAGTTTACCATGTGTGAAGAGTATTGGAACCCATTTCCCAAAGCAAGCGTGGTTGCGCAGCGAGATGATCAGCAGGTGGAATTGTGCGCGAGAGAAATCTATGTTGAAATCATATTTATATTGCATTCGAGTAATTTGGTTTTGTTCTCATCGTCACCATTCAATAATTTGAAAATTCTTCCTTCTCTTGTATTGGTAGTCAGCACATAGACTTCATGAGTTGGGGTTTTAATTCATCTAACGTTTACCGGTGATCATCGTAAAGCTCAGGCTGTGTTCTTGTTAATCTACTAACATATATAGTACAACTGCAGGTATTGAGTCATGTGAAAATTTTGATGAGCAAAATTTTCGTCCCTAAATTCTACCTATGTACCTTTCGAGTTTCAAATTTGACGAATTTAGTTGTAAATTGATCTGTGGTAGTTTATATTAACGAAACCTTTTCTGATCATGCTGCCCCTCTTAGTTCAAATGCTTTAGATTGTCAACTCAAATCAGAAAATAGGAGTAGATTCACCGGCTATGATATTTATGGGAAACATATATATCCTACAGATGGCCTAAATTGTGATTTGATTTGAGTATTCTCAAATGCTTTAAAATATATCACAAAATACAGAACAAAAATCTGTTGAAAGATTAGTCTGAAGCACCATGATAATTGTCCATTGTGTGGAAAAGTATCAAAATTATTTGCATGGTATGTAAGTCATTTTGCATTTCATGAAAACTTGTGCAATGTTGCATTTGCATGCTCTTGTGACAAATTAAAATCCCATGAAATTTAAATCTTTTACTGGATTCTAAGTGCATGTTTTAGGAGGACATGGAAAAAACTTGTCTAATGGTATCCATGCAAAGAGGAACATCAGAGATCTCCAGATACTTTTATGTGGTGTAAGTTACAACATAGCAATCAAATTTGTTCTCATTTTAATGTTCTGCTTTGACATCTCAGTGACCATATAAAAAATGGTAAAATAATTAGGTGCCATATGAAAGATTGTGATAAATTATTCTCAAAAATTTCTAGTTATGAAAGCCATCATTGAAGAGCCCATAGTGGAAATTGTCGTGATCAGGTTACTTTAAAATATTTAATATCATTTGGTGTAAATGAATGCAGTGTTGATATTCATTCAGTAGCACTTTCAGCTGGTGAAATTGGCTTTGATGTCTCTGGTACTAGAGATAAAACTGATACTAGTAAACGCTCATGGCTCTTGTGAGGTGCCACATGAGGCGTATACACCTGAGCCTGCGATAAAATGTATACCAGAGTAAACAGGGCTTTAGTCTAAAGTGCGGGAATGAGCGTCAAAATTTAGAGAACAAACAACAAACAAACAAATATTTTATTTCCATAAAGTACACTCATGAAATGTCGATACATTGGTTTTAAAAACATATAAAGATGGTATCTTAACATCCTTAACTGATAATAACACATTGGTATCGTGATACCCGTGTAAAATTTTGAAACAAAAAATGATAGACAGAAAAGCACAACAAAAATGAGTTCTCTCCCTTGCCTAATCTAATTTTTACAGTGCATTTAAAGATAAGTAACTAAGAGAACACGATCCTCGCTACGCTCATTTTAAAAACACTTTCATTAGTGCGCACATGTATTGAAAATAAAAGCGAAAAACGCATTCAAATACTTCAGCATAGAGACCCTGAATTACTATTCATACATGGTTATTGTAATACCCATGTTAAGTGTTGAAACAAATGATTTAGATCCTTAATTGCTATTTTTACAGAGGTATCGTAATACCCATGATAATTCTTGAAACAGGATTTGAAGAAAAGCACGAAAAAAAATGCGTTCTTCTTCGTTGAGGTAGTCAGATTTTGGTAATGTATTTAAATACAAGTGACTAAGAAAACATAATTCATGTAACGCATTGCTGAAAACCCTCTCGTTAGTACGTACTCGTATTGAAAATATGAGCATAAGAACATAGGAGCTAGTGATACGAGCTTGAGGGATTGATGTTAGAAGTAAAATGAACAAATTTGATTTACTTTGCGTCTAGGACTACGAGGTCGACAATCGGGATTTTGGATAATTTTTCACACTGACGCATCATATAGTATGCCACGTGGTGAGCTCGGAAAGAATATAATATTCACTATAACAAATCAGAAAATGGTTGTGATATTTCTTACTTACGCTAATAGTACTGGCGCAAAGAGTTCATCGGAGTCAAAGACATGAAAAGTATTGTAGTACATTGCTCACCGTAACATTTTCAACGTAGGTGGAACCGTACAAAAAGTTAACTATCCAAAATAGTGTTGTCATAATGTATTCGCGAGAGTAAGAAGGTAAAAAGAGTTTTCCACACAAAGCTATCAAGAGCAATTTGAGACTAGAATAAGAAGATTAAAACATGCTGTTCTTTAGAGTTATGACATTCGTCGAAACTGTGGCCTTTTTAAAAATGTTTTAATAAGAACGAAAAAAGGGAAAGAAAATGCTAAAACACCCTCACAGTAACATCCTTTCTTTCTTTGCGGTAATTAATTTGGTTTAGAAAATGCAGAATGAATGTGAGCAACTAAGAAAACAAAACAAAATCCCTGTGACACATAATTGAAAACACTCTTGTTGGGGTGCGCGTTTATTGGATCATAAGTCCATAATATTTGCTGCATAGCTAGAACAATACGTAAAGTTAACCACCGAAAATTATTTCGTCTTAATGCACACACGAGCGTAGGAAAGTAAAAGTTGCCAATGAACTACGTCGCATGTTCAAATGTTTTATTATGAGCGAAAAATGCTTTCAAATATCTCAAAGTTTAGACCATGACTTGATATCTACACATGGGGATCGTAGTACTTATTCCAGTTAATTTTTGAAACAAATGGTTGGGAGGAAAGTACGTAGAAAATGACTTCTCTTCGTTGCGTTGGTCTGATTTTAACAATGGATTTTATTACAAGTGGTCGAGAAAACATTGTGCATGCGATGCGTTGTTGTTAAAAACACTCTAATTAGTGCACTCCCATATTGAAATGTAAACTCACGAACGTTGGAACTAGTGAAATGAGGGATTATGGTTGAAAGTAAAAAGAGTAGATCCAAATTAATTTGCGTCTTAGAGTGCGAGGTTAATATTAGAGGCAATTTTACACTTTTCGTATCAACTAGTAAGCTAAGTAACTGGCTCGGATAAAATGAAAGATTTTTCATTACCACAAATATCAAACTTCATATGCTACTAGCTTTGGCACAAAAAAGTTCACCGGATTCAAACAGATGAATCGGATCGTTGTACAATGCCAACCATAACATTTTCAACATTGCTGGGACAAGACGAGAAAGTCAAAACAACTTAAAATAGTGTGGCCAAAGTATACTCAAAGAGTGTAAGGGACGGCACATTGTCACACAACATCAACTAGCGCATTTTAGGAAGGGAATAAGTTCTACATACATATATATATACACACACACACATACACATATATATCCATACACATATACATACATAGGAGCGTCACATCTGAGTACATATATGTACTTAATATTTGCATACAAATAATCATATTGCACATGCATAATACAGATATGTCTTTATTGTTGTATGATGTAATGAAAGGAGAAGATAATTAGCACTAAAAACTCCTGACTTCTTTTCCAGTACGTACTGTAGTTTACAATTTTTGTGTAGACGCAAGATAGAGAGCTATTTTAGTTTGAATTCTCTAAGTGTTCCGAGCTTATTCAGGAGAGGGGTTACGTGATCACTCCTTTTGAATTTACCTCTGCATACAACCTTAGCTCCAAAATTCATGCATTTTCATAGATCTTTTTGAAGATATTTCTGCATATTTCCCAAACCAGGCTACAATGGTCAATACGAGGATCCAGAAGAAAGGATACGAGAAGGTGCATAAACGGGGCCTCACAAGTTCACAACTGAAAGTTCACAAGTTTTGCCAAGAGTGCGTGAGCGAGCTGCACGTCGCTGGGAAGAGCTTGGTTGGCCGCTGGGGAAGAGCTCTGGCATCCCGGGCACCATGCGCTCCAGTCCCCAGCGCCAACCTCAGCGCACAAGTGCACTACAGAACCAACGTTCCAAAGCACAATACGCTACAGCATCAGAGAGCTAGTTTACTCAGGACCTACAGACCAGAGTACCATGGACAACACAGCACCCGTACCCAGAACCAGCACACCACGGTGCACCAGCGCACCACGATGTACCAACGCACCATGGTGTACCAGCATCCTGCAGTGCACCAGTGTACTACGGAACCGACGGACCAGAGCACAAGGCGCAACACAGCACCAGGGCACTAGTGTAACAGATACCGGATGACCACACCAAACGCGTCACAACACCAGTACCCGCGCCAGCATGCCTCAGCACACCAGGGTACCCGAGCATCACTACACGACAACGCCGGCGTGTCAGAGGAATGGCACATAGAGTGGTACACCACTTCCAACGACCAACTGAAGATGGCGGAACAGAGACGCAACGGCGGGGAAAGTTCGATGTGAACAAAAAAAACACGTGTAAGGGTGAGGTTACAGATGTATCAAGGTTTCACATCAACTAGAGTCAATACTGTAGTGATATCGCGCGTCGTTGCGAGGCTACGCAAGAAAATGCGACACATAGTGTTCAAGTATTGCTGGGAAACGTTTTAGAATTCAGCATGTATTTTTTTTCCTTATGGTGTAGCTCGTTTCAAAATATAATGTGGTGGTCTAGATACGTAAACGTATCCCATTTTCATATTATGCTGCGTTCATCTTTGTGTTTTAGGTCTCGGAATTATCATCGGAATTATCATCATCATCTGTGTTGAGCGAAAATTTACAACAGTTTTTTTTATAACTCACGTGCTTACCATAAAAAAGAAATAATTACAATTTTCGGTTAGTTCTTATTATCCCCGTATTGATCAAGCAAATGTAGAGTAGGAAGAACGCTTTCTGTTACTTATTTCTCTCATTCTATGTACTTTTCCTCTCTAATTTTTCCACTTCTTTCTCTCTCTCTCTCTCAAATGAGGGCTTAAATCTCCTCTTCGTCGCCTGGCGTTGTCTTTACATCAGAAGGAGTGTGTTTAGGACGCCGTGACACATCATTGAACCTGATCTTTCCATCATAAGCGAGATTTTACGTTAAAAATGTGTGCTATTCTTAAAATTCGAATGTTAAATCCTTGCTCGCAAGTCATCCTCGCAAATACTGCGCTTCTAACAAATTTGTCATATTAGAAAATCATCCTCGCAAATACTGCGCTTCTAACAAATTTGTCATATTAGAAAATCAATATTAGAAAATCAATCAAATTCAGAAAACTAGCGCGTTGAAATGCACACAATTAAATTCAAAGCTATTTATTAAAAAACTACGTGAGAATTTATCACATTTACTTCACTAAACTGAATTGCGATACTGCCTATTCGTCACAAAAAAATACAATTGACAGTTTAATTCACTGAGTAAATGGACGAAAAATTTTGCAGCTGAAGCTAAAATTTTTCTCTAATTGTTGTTGTTTGTCTTCAAAGACTAAATTATGAAACTTTTAAAATCACGTACCTCCCGAACCTACGATTTCCCATACCACATCTATGCTCTCGTCTGTTGAACTACTGTGAACTCCACTACCTAGGTCCGGAAAACTACGTATGTTGCGCTGCTTGTTAGCTGCGGCAGCACGCAGGACCTCTCGTGTTATTGGGCCTCTCTGATGAACGGCTGTTTCGTCTACGTAGCCCAGCTTGGGTGCGACAGCTTGCGTGAGTCACACTACTACACCTGCGGCTACCCGTTGCTTCTACTAACAGCGTCCTTCTCAGTGTAATTTTCTTAGATTCGTAATCTGAATTCCTTAATATGGTGACGAATTTCCAGATTTCGTACCCTGAATTTCCTAATATCGTCATACAAATCAGCCGCAAGTGACAAGCGAGTGATACACGCCAGTGGGAAGCATCAAACACATGAAAAGTTCAAAAAACGAATGACTCACAAGATCCGCAGGCAATGCACCAAACACACCTGTGTAAGAGCTAAGCGCGATATCACGTGGCTTCCGACAGCTGTGTGCAACACCAAGTAAAGAGCAACGATTTTATATAACTTGTAGCAGCTTGTTACAGCTGTATGCAACACAACGCAGCTGCGATAGTGCAGCTGTCTACAATTCACGTTGTCTGTGACAGCTGTGTGCTACATCACGCAACATGCGACTGCTATCAGAAACACGAAGCAGCTGGTGGCAGCTGTGTACAACGTAACGCAGCCTGTGACAGTGCAGCTGTCTACAACATACGTTTTCTGTGACAGCTGTGTGCTACATCAGTTACGCAACATGCAACGGCTGTCTGAAACACGATGCAGCTGGTGACAGCTGTGTACAACACTACGTAACCTGTGAGAGCTGCTTGCAATATCACGCAACGTGTGACAGCTGTCTGAAACACTACGTAGCCTACGACAGCTGCGTGCAACACTAAGTTGATTGTGACAGCTGTGTGTAGCATGCACAGCCTGCAAAAATTAATCACGTCGATAATTGTTATTCTAGGATAAAGCAGTTATTAAAGCTGCACTGAAGGATATTTGCGACTAAAAATATGCAGAGTGATGCAACTGACATTTTAAAGCAACCTGGTAGGTAGTAAACACTTTAGCAGTGGCGGAGAATTAAACCCACTCGGAATGATTTTCATTTTTTTGGTTTAGAAACCCTTTATAGCTTTAGGAAACATCAAAATCACGCATCGTAAACCTGAATAACTTTGACCTTCAAGGTTACTCGTCCTCAACTTACAGCGATAAAAATGCTAGCAAAATCAAAAACACATTAGCAAAAGCCACCTTAGTGACCATTAGGTGACCCACAACTAAAATACATTGATGTGCCCTCATTATTTTATGTTGCCCTGAATAATCTTTCGTGTGATCTGTGGTGAAAGTTACGCACACGGTCTAAACACACACAGTTTACTGTCCGCATTGAGAAAATTTGTAAATGAACGAGTAGAGCACATAACCTTATAACGACCTACAGCTGGTTTAGTTTAACAATAGCAGGGGTTTCATCACAAGTGTTCTTCGGAAAACGAATTGAACAGAAAGGTGACGAAAGCTTCCCACTTGGCCCTCTGCACAAACAAAGAAAAGTTTGTGCTTTGTTATGAAGCTATGAACTTAGAATTAAAACTGATTTGATGTTTCTAGGTGCAGCAAAGTAGATGTAGAAGTAAGAATTAAAAAAAATTAACTGCCCCCTTCTTCTCTTTTCTCTCCCAGCATTCTGGTGGGACCTGTAGCTACCCGTTGCTTCTACTAACAGCGTCCTTCTCTTGTGGGAAAGTTTATGGTATCTATTCAAACGTGTTAAATGTTTCAAGTTTTAGATTGAAACTTATTTAGAGTATCCAGGCGCAATAGTGTAGAAGTGAGAGCACTGTTAAAATCGGTGTTTCCAGGAAAATCGATTGGAAACGGTAAGGGGAGCTCCGCTCCTCTTCCAGACTCCCCTGGAAAAATTAATAGCATATGTAGTATTTGGATGCACATAAAATTTCATGAGCGTCATTTCAAGATAAATTTATAGTTTTCACGCTCACTAGTTTAAGAATGATCTTAGAAATTTGAGGGAAAAATGTCGTTCGGCAAGTGGCTCCAGTAGTGGTCTCTAAACTGCACTCCGGTTCAGTGCAAGGTTAATTGCGCGCGTAGCGCTGGTATTTAAATGTATAACGAGTATTGAAAATTGACGGTCCATTTGGTTAATTTCACATGAACAATATCGTTACTCGTGCCTTTTCAAGTCATTAGACGGTGATGCCTCTACTCGTTACAAAAAGAATCTCTCGTTGCTTCTGTCTGCAAACGCATCTAATAACTGCCCATCTGTATTCTTTGTTAGGTACTCATTGACTGGTTTATCGGTTCTAAATAATGGGATTTCATTTGCAATGTAATACCCGGTGACAAAATTTCTTGCATGAATCGATGAAAGTTCCGGCCAACTTCGAAGCCCTATTGATGAGGGTCAGAATGGGTATATTGGTTCTACTTTAAGCGCTATAATAAACTGAGTCCCTGGGCGCACGGCGCAGTTATTATAGAACCCGCCTTCCCCTCGCTTTTCCTCCGTTTCCCTTCTGAGGCCTATGAGAAAAATCGCTTCAGGGCTTAAGGTATCGAAAGAGTCTGTTTGAAGAGTTTTGAAAGGGGACTTGGGACTCTCTCCTCAGAAATAAAAAATATCCAAAGCTTCAGAGACACAGACTATCGACACGGAAAAAAGACACACGAGAAGTTGTGCTTTGTTGCGTTCTCGCAGATCGAACTCGCAGTTCGTGATCTTGATTCTGTTATGTTCACAGATAAGAAAATTTTTATTCATGAGCAAGTTTTCGAACGCCAGAATGACTGAGTTTTTGTAAGAAATGTTTCAGTATTACCACACAATGTCAGAAATGTTCACTTCACTCACAAATCCTCTTTCGTCGTTGGAAAGGAGTTTAGGAAACCGTGAAACCTCATATTGGCGTGTTCCCGGTCAGTGAAAAAGAATGCCCAAAACTATTAAGAACATGTTCTAGAACTAATGGTAAATATCCTTGGTGATTCATTGTTCCAACGTAGGTCATGCCTTTTCAGAAATTAAGATGGAGCTCCAGCTCCAATCGGTCGCAAGGACATGACTCACGGATAATGTTCCTGCATGACTTTCTCAGCACGAATGAATGGCCACCTTCTCAACCTGATCCGGATCTCATGGACTCCCGTGTCTGGTCTGTTTCTGAGAGATATGCTTGCAGAAAATCTTATCCACCACAGAAAGCCGTCAAAAGGTGTGTGGAACAAGAATAAGACAAATTACCGACAGAGCTGTTGCGTGCCGCTGTGGAGTCGGTACCTTAGAGATTGACTGACATTATGTAAGGGAAAGGTAGATTTATTAAGTGATTTTCGTACGCGTGATATCTTCTGAGTTCTGAGTAGATGCAGAGCAATTTTCATGTATTTGCCTTAAATTTGTATTGCAGTGAAATGAAAAATATTTTGATGAAAATTATATTATATTATATTATGTTATACTATTTTACACGATGCAAATAATTTGTGCGAGTGTTTTTGTGTTTCCCTGTAGAGTTTTTCGTGGAAGCTATTTTTCGATTTTTTTGTTGTTCTACCATTTCCTACTTATTTGTCTCTGATTGAGTACTGAAGATGGATGAATCCATGGGACATGCTTATTGACTGATGATTTCTTAAATTTTAGTTTCATGAAATTCAATTTAGCGATTTTCCCCACTATACGTATGTTCATACAGTACATAATAGTATTCAAAGACATAAGATAATGTCTAATCTATTATCAAACTGCGATATCATTTATGATTGATATTAAAGTAGTCTCAAGTAATCCAGGAAGGTTGAAGTTATTCTTAATTACTGAAACAAGTACATATTGTATTAGCCTTTGACCACCACTGCTGGCTTTAACTGAGCGAAACCAAGTCTAATAGTTATGTTTATTGTAGGCCAATATATCACGCTTCATCTTTTCATGGAAAAATATTCCGATGTCATTATTCCTTAAATGAAACAAAAAACAAGAATAAGTCACAGTCTATTGCGTCGTAAAATTATAAGAAAACACGACTTCCAATTACACTAAATGCAAGTGGATACATTTATTTTCTACAGCGCTAAGCTCTCGCGAGTGCACGCACTTGTAAACAAACTAGAAAAGCTAAAGATTTATATTGCACTTTCAGAAAATATGGAAAACGCTAAAACAGGTCCCTACAACACAACACACTTTTATTTCAGAGCCAAGTCTTGTATGAGCATCGTTGATAAAAACTTGAACAATTCTATGTTAAAAAGTAAATTTTTACAGTAAAATTAGAGAATCACAGAACAAACAACATCCCTTGTGTGGCAGAGAAGGCATAAAGAGAAGCAAAATGAATTCATTGTGCATCAAAGTTAACCAACAATCCATAAAAACTTATAACCTGCCTCTGAACGCAACAAAAGCCCACTAAACTGTTTCAGAAGCAATTTGGTAATCCAATACGGCCTTGGACTCAAGGATAAAAGAGAAATGGGCTTCTACTATCGATTATCCATTCTGGAACCGGGGGCAAACGGACACACCAAGTAAATTGTGATAATATAACTGTTCAAAATAAGAGGGCAAGAAGACCTCGCGAAACACAGAACTCGAACTGAGTATGCTTGAATGTGTTCTTTTCCCCTATTGAGTTGTTAAAGGGGAAAACAGTTTCAAATATATCAGTTTTATGTGACATTAGAAGCAGAATCAACCTAAAATGGGTGTAAAATTGAACTGGTCCTCACTAATGTTCAGGCAGTGTTGTGACCTTCGAATATGATTACTTCGAACTTCAAGGCCATCTTGAGTGCTGAGCCACGAACAAGCTAGCTTCCTTCCACACCATATTTCACGCGCTTCAGTTTCCTCGCCCGCTTTGAGATAACCCCTCGCAATAATGGAGACTAAGCGTGTTGAGAAAATGAGAGCATGAACCAATTTCATACTGTGTTTACTATTTTCAAAAATTCATTTTTAAAATGATGGTAAACAAAATGATTTCCGGTATACTAATGGGCTTTAACTGCCGCGAGAGCAAATGGTTAAATTTTTCACTATTTTCGAAAGGTAATTTTTGAAACGTTGGTAAACAAAATAATCTCTGATATAGTAATGGGTTTTAACTGCCGAGAGAGCAAATGGTTAAGTTTTTTCACTATTTTCAAAAGTTAATTTTTAAAACGTTGGTAAACAAAATGATCTCTGATATACTAATGGATTTAACTGCCGAGAGAGCAAATGGTTAAGTTTTTTCACTATTTTCAAAAGATAATTTTTGAAACGTTGATAAACAAAATGATCTCTGATACACTAATGGGTTTTAACTGCCGCGTGAGCAAATGGTCAAGTTTTTTGATGGAAAATTTGAAGAAATAGAGAAGTAAAATACAAGACGAGTAAAAGTTTTGCTGAATGAACTTTTCCCCTCATTGGGAAAAGGGGAATAAAACTAGGTTTTATGTATCAAAAAATGTTGTGTGACGGACTAAGTAAAAATGAAAGTAATATTAAAAGCTAGAAAGTAATTTAGCGATGCGAGTTTTGTTCCATCAATGTAACATCTCCTGAATGGCTCACTGTGATAACAGAGAAATCAATGGATAATTTGAAACGTTATTTCCACCCGCTTATTGGAAAACGCTGCGACCCAACTCGACCGTAAAGGACCACCCAAAACCGTCCAACCTCAACTGAGCTGCAATCAGTCTATCCATTCATCTCTCTGACCATATGTCCAACATTCCTCCCTTTTTGCTTCTATTGTTCATCTTTTTTAACATACCTACATCCGGAGAGGAAACATTTATTTCAAAATTCTCATTTGTGCCTGAAAATCTTGCGCTTTCAATTTAAAAATTGATTCATCTGCAAACCATGTCTACCTGCACTGTTTCTTAAGTAATGTTCTATTTCTCCTATTTCCTAACTTAATTTACCTCGAACTTTGATGACAACCTTCACTGTTTCACGAGTAAAGAAAAAAATGAATTCTGAACATCAGATGTCAGGAAGACAACCAAACCTCATAAGATGACGGTCAGTATTCAGAGGAACCTTATACCCGCTCCTCTTTTACTCACAGATCCTTGCCTC
>JACJUY010002625.1:0-13352 GCA_014220935.1 Platorchestia sp. MABIK | reverse complement strand
ATACACGTAAATGCGCATTCATGTACAAATCTGCAATTCATATTTCGAGAGTCACCCGCAATTAGGTTAAATTCATGTCCTGAATGTAGTAAAAAAATCGAAAAGTGCAATGAGCTCAGCAGTACATTTTGTTTAATTTTTCTTCGGAATCGAACACCAAAGCGGTGTAGGAACGCTCTCGAAAACGATTAGGCTATGGGTTTACAAGTTTGCATCTAACAACATTTTCCTTCCTTTTTCTGCAAATTACAGGCTTTTGTGTAGGTGTACGTTAATATCTAAAGAACATGGAACATTTCCTTTTTATCCTAAAAGTGACATTTCGTGAATTTCAACGCTTTCTATTTGAGCAACGAAACACTTTGTCTCTCCAAGTTTTCGTCTCAATTTGCTATGACCATTAACAGGGGAAGTCAGTGTATTTTAGAAAATTTTTATGCAAACAATTGCGCGTTTCTAATATATAGTGTAACTATTTGCAAATGATTTAGAACATGAATTTCGAAAAAGAAATGGGGGTGTCATAAATTCTAACGCTATTATTTTTATTGAAACAATTAAAAATGAACTAAAGCGCATCAGGCTAATAAACAAAAGACGACCTGTAATAAGTTTCATCCATGCGCCAACATACTAAGCAGCAAAATTTTTATCCGGGATTTCCCACCTGATAACTAATGATGCACCGCAAAAATTGATTAGTAGTGTCCAAACAACATTGTATTCGAAGGAAATATAGCACCCAAAAAATAGCATGCAGATTTTCCATGAGACAAGGAGTTGTCCAGGTGCATACCACCTGAGTTTTGCTCTACACCTGTTACTAAAAATTTTGAACGAGTTTATTAACCCGTCGCGACAGTCGTGCAAGTAAATTAACCCATCAGTAACGTTGTCGCGTCGCTTGCCAAAGTTATTTGAAGCATCCACAACTTGTCAGGAGTCAAATATATTCAATGCAATCATGAAATGAACAAGCAGGTCAGTGAGATATTTTCCAGATAATCCCCGCCACTAATGCAACACCTATGTTCACCCACTTGTAACTTATGAAATAATGCACCTATCGACTGCAAACTACTCTCAAAAGAAATATTAAAACATTAAACAAATATAACGAAAGAATGTTTTATACAACTTTTGAGAGTAATTTGAAGTCGATAGGTGCATTATTTCGTCGATGGGATCATGTGTTGCGTTGGCGGAAATAAAAATGCAATCATTGGAAATATGAATAAATGCGTAACTCACTTTCAAGCAGGGTTGCGGAGTCGGAGGAGTAAATTTGCGACTCCGACTCCGACTCCACCTTTCCAGAATTTAACGACTCCGTCTCCGACTCCGACTCCACCTTTCAAAAAATTTGCGACTCCAACACCGACTCCACCTAATCAAAATTTCGTGACTCCAACTCCACCTATTCGCAATCTATAAGATGAATATTACTGGTTGCAGGTGTTGCAACCTGCACATATGGTTATTATGATCTTTATTAACGAACTACTTTTAAATTGGCAACAGAATTTTAAAAATCAAGTTTTACTAATATATATTTACTAGATTACATGATTCTTCAAAAAATGACAGGATTCGATAGTTTTCTTTAAAAAAATCCCATGATATAGATGACAAACAAATAAATCCACCCTAATAGTACCAGCGATTAAAATATTTTTGTACTTGTACATTGGCGAAACTTTTATCACTGATACGGTCAATTAGCATCCTTATGAAGGTCACAGACGCACACAACAACCAAACAAGCAACAAATGTGTGTTATATTTCAAATTATTATTAGCAAAGAAGTTTTCAACAAATTTGCCATACCTTTTTTCAACGGTAAGCTGCCTTTTCTCAACAATCGATTCAATTTTCATGCAAAATTTTTTACTTATGAACAAAAGTGAGCAGATATTAGGTTTTTCACATCATTTGAATGGTATTTATGATACCATCCAATCAAGCTATTTCCCATTGTATTAAGATAGGGGAAATTAAATACAAGAACACATATTTGTTTATTAATTGATGGAGACACCTAGCGTCTCAATATATAAATATTTAGTTTTTTTTGTGCGGACAAATTACCACCGTAGGTTGAAAACTCAAAATAAATCAATTTTCACGAAAGATTAAATGCCCATAACCCTTTAGTTTTAGAGTTGTGAGGACTTGAAGAAACTTTGAACCTAAAGTATGATACCACGTGCGCGCCAATGTTAGCGATACCTTTTTCACTTCAAATTAATTGTCAAATTCAAATAATTCTCAGTCAAGTTCAATTTAATCCAAGTCAAATTGTAATGAATCCAACTTTCAGTTGAGTTAAGAATTGCCACAATCACTCGTTAATTAGAGCGTTTTTTGCATTAAATGTTTCTATTAGATGTAATGAGAAAAATAATCGTCTTTCCTTTTAGTAAGGAGTACATAAAACTTTCGCCTGTGTTACAATTTAAAGACAAGCTGTCGTAAAATGTGCTAAGTATCCTGCATCAAAAGGCAGAGTGTGATTCAGATCTTTGAGCGGCGTAAAGGATACCAGTCTAATATATAATATAACCAGTTCACTTTGTATTGTACTCCTCAATGAAGTTATTTTAAATTCTACATTAATGTTAGTATGCATCCATTCAAATATTAATGTTCAAAATGTAATTTTATGTTACACAGCAGTATCGGGGATGTTTCCACCCTCATTCAGAGATTTACGTATTTGAAATTTCATTTTATCACATGTATGAAATCATATACATGCGAATACATAAGAGAACTACTGGACGTTGTGTAGATTTAATCATTAAGAGAAATATACAAACACGATTCACTGAGTACTTATGTACGATTCGGTTTGAAAACAATTGATAGGAGTACATAACACAGATACATTCCTGCATTAGAATTAAAAATGTTGCCATCCCTTCAAATTAATAGGCCAAGGCAAATAAATCATCTCTATCGATAAGATAAGTTGTAACTTCTTTTTACGAAAATCGTTTGGACGAGAGAAAAAGGACTTTGTTGCTATTTTTTAATGGATTAAATCTACACATCGTCCAATGATAATCTTATTTAGTAGCATGTATATTTGATTTGATGCATGTTATAAAGTGAAATTTCACGCATATAAATCTCTATTTGAGTGTAAATAAATTCCTCGATTCTACTATGTATTTGTGTAACATAAAATTACCTTTTGAACATAAAAATTTGAATGAATGCAAGCTGCCACAAATGTAGAATTTTATAAAAAACTTTAGTGAGTAGTATAATAAGATTTTATAATTGACTGGTATCTTCTACGCCGCTCAAAGATCTAAATCACTCTCTGCCTCCTGATGCTGTGGACTTAGCACATTTTTCGACAGCTTGTCTTTATTTTGCAACACCGGACACCGGCGGGAATATTATGTATTCCTTGCTGAAAGGAAGAACGATTGTCTTGCTCATGACATAGAATAACTCAAATTAACGATTGATTACGTCAATTCTTGACTCAACTTTGGATTGCGATAATTTGAATTTGACTTTTATCAAATTGATCTTGACTCTGATTAAATTGACCTAGACTTAGATTAATTTGAAGTGAACAATGTGAAGTCTTGATGGGTGAAAAGGTGAAAAAGGTGAAGGTGAAGTCTTGAAGTTCCTACCCCACTAAAACAGGTTTTTGATATTTTTACAATGAGAACTGCAAGTATTTTATGGTTAGGAAAAGTATCTACAGTTTCAAGCTATTAAGCATTGAATAATGTTTGCACGTTTTATTAATTTAATGAAATAGCTACTAACGTTTATCATTTATGACTTAGTGTTAATTTCCTAACGAACGTTTAAATTGCAAATTATTCGCAATTATAAAATGCTTGCAGGTTTTATCGTAAAAATAACAAAAAACTGCTTTAGTCCGGTCGGAACAATCAAGACTAGCGTTAACATTGGCGCGCACGAGATCTCCTACTTTGAGTTTTAAAGTTTCTTTAAGTCCTTATAACTCGAAGACTAAGGCATTTCGGCATTTTATCATTCGTGAGAATCGATTTATTTTGAATTTTTGTACCTACGATTGAAATTTGTCCGCACAAAAAAAAACACCCTAGATAGTGTTGATTATTCTGATCAAATAAAATGTCAAGTGTCTCAAACGTATAAATGAATAAATAGATTTGGATATTTCCTGTGCATAACTTCTATGTTATTACAATGTTCAATTCAGCACTGAACAAATAAAATTGGTTGGTCCGTCTTGGTTTGTTGGTCTGCCCCTTTCACGCTCTGAAAGGATGCTTAATGATCGGATCTGCGATAAGAGTTTCGACAGTGCAAAAGCACAAGAAAATTTTAATCGTGGCTACTATTAAGATGGATTTATTTATTTGTCATTCACATCTTGAAGATTTGTTTAACGACAATATTGAATCTCGTCATTTATGACAGGTCGTGTACACTATTATATACAAATTTACAAATATATTACTGACAGGTGTCTTCTGAGTAAGCAAAGTAGGCAGTGCATCCCCTGATAAGCATAGATACGTATCAACAGTTTTTTCTATTCCTAAGTATGCTCAGATTCAACGAAATTACAATGGTTAATTCAATTACCATGCTCATAATCCCCCAAATTAAGCTATATCATACATACATGTAGATAATATAGGCAAGATTTGCACACCGCCTTTTCTTCTCTGTATCTACACTATGCAGAGTAACAATGCAGAAAAGGTGACATATTGTAGCTCAAACAATTTTATATCTCGTCTATAATAGGCCAAAGTTGTTCTGCTTTCTTCGCAGGGGCCTGACATTTTCGGAACGTTTTGTTTACGAATAAAAGCCACTTTTAACTTCTCTGTGAGTAATATGATTTGGTATATTGGTATATTCTTTTATTCTCGTTTGACTTTTTACTGCGGATTTGACACTTTCTTATTTAATTTTGATAAACGCCCATGTTCTTTTCATTTTGTATTTTTGGTGCTTCTTGGAACGTTTTCAGCAAGAAAATTTGTACGATCGCATAAATGCAACAATCATTGCAGCAGAGATAGTGCATTGCTTTCAGTTACAATATGTTCGTGACTAAGTGAAGTATTTGCTAGTGTTGTGATATTATTTTCATTGCAGCTCTTTCACACTGTTTTTAATCTTTCAAGTGTCCCAATACCGATTTTGATTACCTTACAACATTTCCAAAACTTTCTTAAGAAAAAGTCAGTAATTATATAATTCTGAGAAACAGACACTATTTCAGGTTTTAAAATTGTGAAAACATAATTATGAAAATCTCTATTTCAGCGTATGCTTACTTAGAAACTTGGGAGTGATCAGAAGATAAAAATTAAATATGACAATGAAATGATAAAATACGATATAACTCTTGAAGAACCAAACAAATTTCAAGGAACAACTTTAGAAATGATCAGAAATTTTCCTGATTAATTCAAGTTAACTTGACCTAAAGACAAGGAAGTAGACAAAACAAAGAAAGAAATTTGAACTACATAGGTACTACATATAGCTGAAAAAATTAACTAATATTAAAGTTATTAACATGAAAATGAGATAATTGAATTTTCATTATCAATAGTCATTACGTAACGTGGAAACTAGAACTCTTTATGTATCAGACCAAATAGCTTCAGGTTTTTGGCAAAGACTAGTCATTATCAATATATCATAACCTAATGACTAGAAATATTTATGATCACAACATAACTTTTGGTTACTGTAAAGACTAGTCATTATTAATCAATACACCAAAGCAACATCAAAAGAAAGACTAAAAAAGATCGTTATAATGAACCACTGTTATAGAATATAGACATAGTAACAGCGTACAGAGTTACCACTCTTTATGTGAGTACAATGTATTGCATCAGCTGACCTGTTCTGCAAGTAACTTGTAACACATTAACTACTAGTTTCTAGATCCTATGTATTAATTGAAGGGGGAATGAGAGAGACAGAAACAAACAGAATGAATTTGCGTTGCTTCCAATTATTAATTCCGGCTACTTCACTGTAATATATGCATTATTGATCCAGTACGAAAATCATACCTCGCACTCGTGGGTATCACCTATGTATGTGTGCGAACCCACAATGATCATTGATATCAATAACCATTGATCGTATTAAGTGATTGGGATAGATACGCTGTTTTGAACCTCGAACAAAATAATCAATAAAAGCATTGCGTATTTTTGTAGCTTTTCAGTAAAGTTTTTAACTTTGTTTTGTTTACTTTCGGTTTTACACAATTATGAATAATTTTTGCAAAAATTAAAATCTAAGACACTAAAAAATAGCGACTCCAACCTCGACTCCACCACATCCGAATGATCGACTCCGACTCCGACTCCACACACATTCAGAAAAGCGACTCCGACTCCGACTCCACACACATTCAGAAAAGCGACTCCGACTCCGACTCCGACTCCACCCTAAAACATGCGACTCCAGCGACTCCGACTCCCGACTCCGACTCCGACTCCGCAACCCTGCTTTCAAGCCTGTTTCAGAAACTCCACGTGGAAGATGCATTCACAGCTCACAGCCCTTGCAGACGATATACCTATTGCGATTTTTCAACATAAGAATAGTGTCAACAGTAGTACTAAATTCTCAATGGAATTGGAAACCAATAGATGCATCCCTCATCTAATATTTCTCCAAACTGAAGGCAGGCTGACGTTCAAGATGTACCATAAGCCCACACTATAGAAGCTACTTAGATTCTTTCACATGGCAGCCTTTACTCTAAAAACAAAAGCATAGTCAAGTATTATATAAGTTTATTTAAGCCTTCCTAACCACAACAAAGGTGTTCCAAAGAGAGGAATGAATAAGGACATGTATACGGAAGTCTATGCACAATGTCAGCTCTCACACGGGCCTTCTTTGTGCGGTGACACAATGCTGCTGTACCTTAGAACGATGTGTATGTGATGACTTTTCAGCAGTCTTTCGAGCTTTCTGCTGCTATCACTCACCCTTCTCTGTCCAATTCTGGCCTGTAACTTCAAAAATCCTTCCTGCTACAATTCACAGACACTTCAATGAAGTATGAACTCAGTGGTTATTTGAACACGACCAGCCTGTGTTGTTACCCTCCATGATGCTGAAGAGCATTGTCAGCTGGTCACTGGTGGCACGCCTAATTACACAAGTGGCAGGCCTCGATGCCCCAGGAGGGGCAAGCCTCGATGCCCCAGGAGTGGCAAGCCTCTATGCCCCAGGAGTGGCAGGCCTTGATGCTCCAGCATCAGGAGCAGGAAATTCAACACTAGCAGCTGATGAAGAAAAACGGGAAGAAATTAAGAAAAGTGATATATCATCTTGAATAAAAATGAAGCCCACTACCCAATAAGTAGCACTTTCAGCAACCTTAATTTCTCCTGTGTTCAAGGCTCCACCACCATGACATGATTTCACAGAGCAAGTAAAAGGGAATGAATAATATACTCATTTGGGCAAAGTACCATTCAATATAAATCCCCAGGAATGTAAGAGTCATTAGGCTGCTAATAAATAATCCATATAATCTGGCATTGCTTGTAAATAATCCATACGCAATGTATGGCTCAGGGTTGGTTGGCTTCTCATTCATGAATACCCACACCATTTTAAAAACACATGCCTTTGAGATATCAGAAACAAGTTATTTTTACACCTTCAGATGCAAATATATCACATAAAATAGATCTAATAATTAAATTAAATCATCCTATTACCCAGCATCTATCCTTGGTATTTTGTGAACCGTTGCACAGATCCTTATGAAATTTTCAAAGCTGACACTCAAAGATATAAAAGATCTAACCATGCAAAAATGAAAAATTATTTAACATGTTATTGACTAGCACATCCTATTATAGCTATTAGGTGCAATGTTTATGAATGTTTTAAAACAAAATATTTGCTGTTTCTTTTTTGACAATAGCAGTGCACACAGGATTGCCTTCAAAAATGCTGTTCATTGTTCAGCACACTAGAATACAAGAAATTTTGGATAGAAATGAATTGCCTGTACGACATTTTTTTAAAGTGACATTTCTTAATTATGTAAAGTGGTGTACAATAAATTAATGTGATTGTCAATTTTAACATGATCTGATTATGAAATGTACTTCACTTTTTCAATATGTAAATTTACTAATTTCAATGAGAACATTCTTTATCTCAATAATCTTAATTCATTTTAACTGGCTTTCTGTTCATTCAATGTAAGTCAAATTTCAATTTTAGAGTAAAGTTCATAATATTAGTAATTCCATTTAACCTGAACAAAATTTTCCAGAAAGACCTCTTGATTATGTTTTTTCACCTTGAATTTTCTAAGGCAAATTCTGTGTAAACTTTGTATGGTCACCATTGGTGGCCAAATCTGAATGACCGCCTATTGTGAACAACTTTGTTTGATCACTTTTCAGCATCTTGTCTTAAATCTGGTCACTTTCAAAGGTGGCTTTTAATGCTGAAAAGTGATCAAACAAAGTTGTTCACAATAGGCGGCCATTCAGATTTGGCCACCAATGTCAACAAAAATCCTTCCTGCTACAATTAGGGAAATCCTGTGTGCTCGCCATAGCCGTGTGTGTATAGGACTTGACTCCGTGCGGGGAGACCCGGGTTCGAGTCTCGGCGCTGGTGGCGATTTTCTCTGTTGGGTATAGGAGAAAAATTCTAAGCACAATAGCCCTCTCTACCCAGGTGTCTGAAATGGGTACCGGTCTTTGACTGGGGGAAAGCGTCATGGCGTCCTGGTGTTAGTTATAAGGCATTTGAAAAACCAATGTAAAAGGTGATATGTATCATGCTTCAATTGGAAATAAAGCATCCGTAGATGCCGATGTTGTTTGTTTGTTTGGTGACAATACAAAGTTTACACAGAATTTGCCTTAGAATATTCAAGGTGAAAAAACATAATCAAGAGGTCTTTCTGGCAAATTTTGTTCAGGTTAAATGGAATTACTAATATTATGAACTTTACTCTAAAATTGAAATTTGACTTGCATTGAATGAACAGAAAGCCAGTTAAAATGAATTACGATTATTGAGATAAAGAATGTTCTCATTGAAATTAGTAAATTTACATATTGAAAAAGTGAAGTACATTTCATAATCAGATCATGTTAAAATTGACAATCACATTAATTTATTGTACACCACTTTACATAATTAAGAAATGTCACTTTAAAAAAATGTCGTATAGGCAATTCATTTCTATCCAAAATTTGTTGTATTCTAATGTGCTGAACAATGAACAGCATTTTTGTAGGCAATCCTGTGTGCACTGCTATAGTCAAAAAAGAAACAGCAAATATTTTGTTTTAAAACATTCATAAACATTGCACCTAATAGCTATAATAGGATGTGCTAGTCAATAACATGTTAATTAATTTTTCATTTTTGCATGGTTAGATCTTTTATATCTTTGAGTGTCAGCTTTGAAAATTTCATACGGATCTGTGCAACGGTTCACAAAATACCAAGGATAGATGCTGGGTAATAGGATGATTTAATTCAATTATTAGATCTATTTTATGTGATAAATTTGCATCTGAAGGGGTAAAAATAACTTATTTCTGATATCTCAAAGGCATGTGTTTTTAAAATGGTGTGGGTATTCATGAATGAGAAGCCAACCAACCCTGAGGCATACATTGCGTATGGATAATTTACAAGCATTGCCAGATTATATGGATTATTTATTAGCAGCCTAATGACTCTTACATTCCTGGGGATTTATATTGAATGGTACTTTGCCCAAATGAGTATATTATTCATTCCCTTTTACTTGCTCTGTGAAATCATGTCATGGTGGTGGAGCCTTGAACACAGGAGAAATTAAGGTTGCTGGAAGTGCTACTTATTGGGTAGTGGGCTTCAATTTTATTCAAGATGATATATCACTTTTCTTAATTTCTTCCCGTTTTTCTTCATCAGCTGCTAGTGTTGAATTTCATGCTCCTGATGCTGGGGCATCGAGGCCTGCCACTCCTGGGGCATCGAGGCTTGCCACTCCTGGGGCATCGAGGCTTGCCCCTCCTGGGGCATCGAGGCCTGCCACTTGTGTAATTAGGCGTGCCACCAGTGACCAGCTCACTATAATGATCTTCGTGCGTGTGTGATTCGAAGATATCATTTTATATTACAGCAAACTCAAATTCCACCGTTCAGCTACATTATAATGATCGTTCTCGCTGTTTAGTTCTTTTATCGTATTCATAAGTCATTTATTTCTGATGACGTATTTTTCTGATTACTAATGGCTAAATACAAGGGATTAAATAAACAGGCTTCCAAATTAGTTATTTAATATAGAAATGATGACTTGGAAAAACGATGTCTTCTGATTCAAATAGTTAACACAATCGATGGACAGGAATTTATCTATAATAAGCACATATCGAGGTGAGGCCTCGTTACTGAATCAGTTAGCAAAACATAGATTATCTAATACAGAATGTGAAATTACGCACACATCTTAGTTACAGAATAATGCTCCGTACACTGTAAGCAAATGCAGATTCCTACACGTAAGATAACAGGAATGAATGGTAATTGTGGACACATGAAGAATTGATACTCATCTGCACTCAAATTCCAGATTGGCGACAGATAGATAATTCAATTAAGTGGCTCCAATGAATATAACGGCCAGCGCCATCGTCTTGCCCAGAGGGCAGAGCGAGGCACCTACACGTCCTGCACTTTGAGTCTCGGTGGAGCTAATGCCCCAACGCTGCCTCGCAGACGGGCAGCCTCAGGCGACGCTGTTATGTTTTAGAAAATACGTGTCCTGGTTCACGATTCTTTACATTAATAATTTACCGGAAATAGCAAGTGTCGTCAGATAATTAGATATAATTCCGTTCACATATTAATTAACAAGTAATTATATGGAAGGAACAAGATTCTAGGTGTCTACGAATAGAGTTGAGATATGTGAAGAGAAATAGAGGTATCTAGCACTACAGCTTTCTCAAGACGCTGGGGGACGTGGAGTTCTCAAGAGTGGGGGTGTCATGGTGGGGTAGTTTTCAAATGACGCTTTCTCGAGGTTGACGGTTCGACGGTTTGATGGTTTGATGCGATGTTCTGGGTAACGTTCGTAGAACTGAGCACATGCTGTTCGTATCGACGATAATATATTTTTGATGGCGGATCCTTTCCGAAAGTGATCGTTGGCCAAACGAACTCTTCTTCGTAACGTTTATTTAAACACGACGTAGGGTTGAAGCGTAAACCATTACACACAATGCTCTTCAGCATCATGGAGGGTAACAACACAGGCTGATCGTGTTGAAATAACCACTGAGTTCATACTTCATTGAAGTGTCTGTGAATTGTAGCAGGAAGGATTTTTGAAGTTACAGACCAGAATTAGACAGAGAAGGGTGAGTGATAGCAGCAGAAAGCTCGAAAGACTGCTGAAAAGTCATCACATACATATCGTTCTAAAGTACAGCAGCATTGTGTCACCGCACAAAGAAGGCCCGTGTGAGAGCTGACATTGTGCATAGACTTCCGTGTACATGTCCATATTCATTCCTCTCTTTGGAACACCTTTGTTGTGGTTAGGAAGGCTTAAATAAACTTGTGTAATACTTGACTATGCTTTTGTTTTTAGAGTAAAGGCTGCCATGTGAAAAAATCTAAGTAGCTTCCATAGTGTGGGCTTATGGTACATCTTGAACGTCAGCCTGCCTTCAGTTTGGAGAACTATTAGATGAGGGATGCATCTATTGGTTTCCAATTCCATTGAGAATTTAGTACTACTGTTGACACTATTCTTATGTTGAAAAATCACAATAGGTATATCGTCTGCAAGGGCTGTGAGCTGTGAATGCATCTTCCACGTGGCGTTTCTGAAACAGGCCTGAAAGAGAGTTACGCATTTATTCATATTTCCAATGATTGCATTTTTATTTCTGCCAACGCAACACATGATCCCATCGACGAAATAATGCACCCATCGACTTCAAATTACTCTCAAAAGAAGTATAAAACATTCTTTCGTTTTATTTGTTTAATGTTTTAACATTTCTTTTGAGAGTAGTTTGCAGTCGATAGGTGCATTATTTCATAAGTTACAAGTGGGTGAACATAAATGTTGCATTAGTGGCGGGGATTATCTGGAAAAGATCTCACTGACCTGCTTGTTCATTTCATGATTGCATTGAATATATTTGACTCCTGACAAGTTGTGGATGCTTCAAATAACTTTGGCAAGCGACGCGACAACGTTACTGATGGGTTATTTACTTGCACGACTGTCGCGACGGGTTAATAAACTCGTTCAAAATTTTTAGTAACAGGTGTAGAGCAAAACTCAGGTGGTATGCACCTGGACAACTCCTTGTATCATGGAAAATCTGCATGCTATTTTTTGGGTGCTATATTTCCTTCGAATACAATGTTGTTTGGACACTACTAATCAATTTTTGCGGTGCATCATTAGTTATCAGGTGGGAAATCCCGGATAAAAATTTTGCTGCTTGGTATGTTGGCGCATGGATGAAACTTTTTACAGGTCGTCTTTTGTTTATTAGCCTGATGCGTTTTAGTTCATTTTTAATTGTTTCAAAAAAAATAATAGCGTTAGAATTTATGACACCGCCATTTCTTTTTCGAAATTTATGTTCTAAATCATTTGCAAATAATTGCACCATATTTTAGAAACGCGCAATTGTTTGCATAAAAATTTTTTAAAGTACATTGACTTCCCCTGTTAATGGTCATAGCAAATTGAGACGAAAACTTGGAGAGACAAAGTGTTTCGTTGCTCAAATAGAAAGCATTGAAATTCACGTAATGTCACTTTTAGGATAAAAAGGAAATGTTCCATGTTCTTTAGATATTAACGTACACCTACACAAAAGCCTGTAATTTGCAGAAAAAGGAAGGAAAATGTTGTTAGATGCAAACTTGTAAACCCATGCCTTATCGTTTTCGAGAGCGTTCCTACACCGCTTTGGTGTTCGATTCCGAAGAAAAATTAAACAAAATGTACTGCTGAGCTCATTGCACTCTTTGATTATTTTACCACATTCAGGACATGAATTTAACCTAATTGCGGGTGACTCTCGAAATTTGAATTGAAGATATGTACATGAATGCGCACTTAAGTGTATGTATTGTGAATGAAATAATCATAAAAAGTGTTGTCAATAAAACCGCAATTCACTATTCTGGCTTTCACTATCCTTACTACGCCCTTGTGGTGTTCTCCCTCAGGCTGCTTTACGCTTCGGGCAGACTTTAGAATATCTTTAAGACTTAGACCATGAATACCTTAGCCCGAAGCGAGTGCCTGAGGTACAAACGAACCCGGCAGGATAAG